>JABBWL010000369.1:0-56084 GCA_016758765.1 Suillus cothurnatus | reverse complement strand
TGCTGTTGGACTCGTTCATTGTTGGGACAGAGACCTATTCAGTTTCCACTGGCGTAAAGGGAGCTCCGTCGAACAAGGCAGTCGTTCTTCTGGATAGCGGAACATCATATACGTGCGTAATCATTTGTCAATGGTCGGACATACTTTATTCATAAGAAGTGCAGATACGCGCCTACTGACGTGTGTGAATCCATTTATGGCGGCGTACCTGGAGCTCAGTATAACTCTGGCCTTGGGCAATGGACCGTCCCCTGCGACGCAGAAATAGATATGGCGCTCCAGTTTGAGTGAGTGCTTGTATTCGATCACGTATTTTTTAGTCATCGACATTATCATAACAGCAATCAAATCTTCCCGATACATCCCCTCGATGTTTCACCAACGAGTTTAAGCGATCCTTCAACCTGTGTCGGATCTTTTGTGCCCCAGAGTGTTTCTGTTGGGGCTGGCCAATTGTAAGTATATGGTCAACTGTCTAGAACGTATCGTTAAATGATCATCTCCCTAGTGATTGGTTGATAGGCGACAACGTTTTGCGTTCAGTCTATACCGTGTATGACTTTGGCGACTTCGTTTCATCGGGGGCTATGGGCAACCCTTATATCCAAATGCTCTCCTTGGTTAATCCTGACCAGGCATCGGTGGAGTTCCACGATGTCCGAGGTGGAACGCCACAAAATAACATTACTTACAACGTTTCAAGCGGCGGTTCCGGATCAACAACTGTGACGTTGTCCACGGATGTAGCAGATACTATTGACAAGCTCTCCAAATACCTCCCCGCCATGCTTGCTGTCATGGCTCTTAATGCTCTCGTTTTGGTCGTTCTTTCCATTGTCGCCCTTATCCTGCTGTGCAGACGTCGAGCGAGGGGCACGCGAGCGCGTAAGACACCCGGAAGACTGAGTCCCATGCCGATGAACATCACCAGTACAAGGTATCCTGATTATGTGAACCCTCAAGAGCCACACACATATCAACCCGTCTCGATGGCATTAACTGAAGACACACTTTTCGCTCCTCCGTCGCCTGCCTTTAAAGGGGAGTCAAGACCTGGAGATCGCCCAAAGTCAGTTGCATAGTGAACTGATCACGCCCCTCGTACCCCTCTCTCGTCGCTATATCATGGCTGTGCTCTGTCCGTCATGCACTTCTCCTGTACTTATGCAAATGTGGTGGGGCTTTTGTAGTAGCCTCGCGGGCAACGGACCTTTCTCTTCGGACGCTATTTATCTATTTTCTGTCTGCTTGATCTATCACCTCATCCCCGTCATATTTTGTATATATAATAGTCACTGCTCATCAGTGCCACACTACATACCTCCTATGGAGTGTCCTACATCATGTGCGTGATTTGGTATTGCGCGACGCCATCTCGAAGGCTACATAGTTGTCCATGTCAACGAGTGTCCGAATGTTTCCTAACCTCTCCTCCTCAACTCCAGGTGTTGGGCCACCTCTCGTGCTCTTTAGAACCTGTCGTGCCAATGATCTGTACGAGCTCCAAGTGTTTTCTTGCTCCTGAGTAAGGCCCCCTGCCTCTTGGAGGCGCTTGGTCGCCTCCATCAAGGTAGAAGCAAGTTTAGACCTGTAGAACGCGGCCGTGTGTTCATCACTGAGAAGCACGTCAACACGCGTAAAGTCAGCTAGCCACATCGCATGTCGAATATGAGTGATGTTGTTGGCAGCAAGGGCGGTGCGCAGAAGGAACGACATGGTCTCCACATCCGTCGGCAGATTCTTCCCCTTGGACCTCTTCTTCACGTTGGAGAACGACTTCCACTCGACTCGAATTGACTGGCTTCGACGCCCGTCATGAGTTCATACACGCGTACGGCTGTTGGCCAGTCTGCGGTGCGGCAGCATGTCATAAGAGCGAGGTGGTACGATTGCGCTGTCGGGGTCAACTTGGGGAGATGATAAATTACGTCGTTTTGTACACTCCATTCCAATGCTTCAAGAGCCTCGTTCGACTCGTTGAGCGATCCAAGAGCGGCGAGTCCAGCATACGCTCTGAGGAGTTTGTGTATGTGGTTAGAATCGATGAGGTAGCGCATCCATACTTTGTCCCAGTTGATCTTTTCCATGACTTGACGCGTGAAGTGAACGGTGAGTCTATGCTTTTGCATAGAGTTACAGAGCTGGAGAGTAGCGTCTAACGTCCATGCATTAAGATTGTTTGACAACCTTTTAGGCATATCTTCCCCTGGCTTTGAAAGACCCAGTTGATCATGGATAATAGTGAATGCAAAACTTTGATCGTTCGGGCTTCCCCGCGTAAGGGCGCGTATGGCTGTTTGCAATGAGCCCAGGATCCAAGCAAAAATCAGGATTCCTCTGCATAACTTTCTCCATCTGTATCCAAACGTGCTTCGCGTCCGACGCAGCATCGTTACGAGTAGAAGCCTCTACGCAGTGACTGAACGCTTCTGACGTGCAGATATTGCCTTGAACATCGCAGTGAAGACGAACCTGTCAGGTGCAAGAGGTCCTTCTTGGTCCATTGCGAAGTAAACGTCAAAAATTTTATGGTAGTCTCCTGCATCGCCGAGAATCTGGATGTATGAAACAAGAGGTTGCAGGGACAACTCCTTCAAGTTGTCAGCCTCGTGAAATTTGACGGATTCGAGGTGTTTTAGGTAGGATTCGTAAAGAGAATGTGCGTTCTGCAATTGCTTGCTGTATTTCGGCCAGTCCTTGATGAGGGAAATACCACTGAGCATTGTGGAGAAAGTGATGCTGTTGGGCGAAAATCCTCTACGCTTCATCTATTACAGAAGCCCGTCATTAAGAGTGGTTGCAAACCTGGCAGATAGACACTCACATCAATGAACAAATCGTAAGAGAGCTGGTACCGTCAGCGCTCAAGCACTCTGAAATCATTGTATTCCACACAGCTACGTTCTGCGCATCCCGAGGAGTTGATTTCAAACGCTCAATAGCAACCGTCAAGGTCCCCCTCGCTACACAGACGCTTGAGTTGAACTGACCAGTCATAAGGTTTGAGTAGACGTTTCTTCTCCACCCCTTCGCCATTTCCTTGACGTTTTTCCACTTGAGCACGAGACCGAAAGTTCGACGGTCCGCCTGTCCGAGCTTTATCTTATCTGCATGTCCTTGATGCGTAGAATGCCTTCAGACGCACGTCTGAGGAGAGAACTTTGTTTTCGCTCTAAACTCGAGTCTATCGTTATCCCAGAACCTATCGATCGCCACCAGTTGTTCTGTTTCAACTTGAGAATGACGTTGTGAGCTGTTCTTCCACCTCGACTCGAAATCATGCCAGATTAGTAGTACCGGTCAAATGTACGGTCTCTGACAACTTGACAAGACAAATTCAATGCAATGGGAAAGTTTTGACACTAATGGAGATTGGCCCTGTACAACGGCCAACTCGGAGACTGTGATCAGATCGAACACGACAAAGTCGCAAGGTCACTCATCGCAATCAAACGGCCACGTAGCTTGCACATAATCTGCAGGACGACCGGGTGAACGTTCCGATTAATATCGCTTCCACTTGCGCCGCTCGTCTCTCAGTATAATTCATACATCTCGGTTCAAAATAGCAACTTGGCTCGATCTTACTACATGACCTGGGCCTTTTATGTCGTTCTCCCCATGCTCCATGGAGATACTATCATCTCGATAGCAGAAGTGCGGAAGTTTCCTCAAGCATTGGGTCCCATTTTGCGTAACCTGGTTATACCTGACAGCTGATGGTCCCACTGGACGTGCACTCCCCTAATGGATGCGCGATAATCAGATTGTGTACATTTCTGATCGATCTTGGCAATACGTACATCCTCCCTAAACATTGTAACTTAAATCACTACGGCCCTTTGAATAATCCAATGCGATGGCAGTGGAGCTGGCGAGGGACCATGCGATATTATGATTTCGGTAACAGTCGGATAACTTAGGGTTGTTCTACACATGTCAGGACAAGACTCGCTATAACGTGTTACTTAATATTCTTCAAAGTTTGATCTTCCAAGAAGCATGTCGCCAAGCAATGCGACGTAATTAGGTTTCACAGCTCACGCGGGAGGCGTTTGGGAGTCAGGTCGAACTTTGAGGCACAAAAAATCAAATGGATAATGCCACCTACGTGCTCCAAGCAAGGATTCTTTTCATCATCAAGCGGTACTGTACATCACGTATCACTTCCTGTGTAGGTTCAGATCCACCCGCCTAGCCATGAAGGCAAAGGCAAAGAGGCTGAAGAAAGCAGCACTAACTGATACGGCTTTCTTTAAGTGAGCCGAGAGGGGAACCTGATACGAGACCTGCATAACACATTGATTTAGTGCCTTCAAACCCAACATACAATATATACACTCACATAGATAATACCCGCGTGCTTGTAAGTCAAGTCCTTGTATGCGAAGGTGATGGCAGGCCGCCCCACGGTATCGAGGTAGCTTATATGTGTTGATATACTGTTAGAAAGTTCAGGAAAGGGGGAGACGAATTCGACATTACTGTAGGTCACATTAGAGGATACCCAATGACCACAATCACATTCCACGTACGTTGCACCCTCCGGCAGTATAATCTTGACTTCGGCATCGTTGATAACAGTTCCAGGAATGTTCGTCATGACAGGTACGCCAACCACGTATTTGCCATTCTTCACATCATAGCCGACTGAATCTTGCAGAGGCGTGTCGAAGCCAATAGTATAAGAGTAGTTCCAACCCCCGAGAACTGGGTAGCGTGGCCGTAATTCGAGCACGCTGTACTGCGTTGCCTTGCTGCCCTTCGTGACCGACGGTGCCGTACGCAGATGGGATGTGGAGACATTCCCATTCTGATCATAGAAGTACGCATTGGTCACACCGGGCGGAAGGTGCAAATTAAAGTCGGAGAGAATGTGCGGGGCTTGCTTGCGTTGATAAAGTTGGCTCTGGTACTCCAAGCGAGAAAAGTGGCCCTTAAGACTGAATTCGAAATTGAACAACGTATAAGAAATGCGATAGGCGTCACTCACGTGGGCCCAGCATTATGGAGGTGAATCCTGTCCTCGATATTCAAGTTGGAACCCCAGTGACTAATCTCTGCGGTACGGCGGAGCGTTTCGACCTCAAGAACCGGATAGTCGAAGCTGTAATGAACTGAGATAGATTGCTGATATTTTTCCACGAAATCCGTGTCCGTTTGAATGTCGTGATAAGGACCATAGGTAACAGTTGCCCCAGATTTAGTGACAGAACCATCTCTCACGAAAATGTCCACATCATGTGGGGTAGTATAAGAAATGACGTTGGGCGTCAAGGACCTGTCATGGAAGAATCAGATCTTCATACATACAGTAATTAGTAGATAGCGCATACTTTATCTTTGTGCGCTGTACCAGGGTAGTGTAAGGACTGATGGTGAAAAGGTCAGTTTCATACTTGAGCAGCTGAGGCTCTTTCTGAGTGGCCTGTTTAGGGAATGGGTGTGTAGCATGCGTCTGCACAGTCTCCAACACAAGGTTGACAGTGCCGTTTACATCTAGGGCTTTTGGAAGGGAAACAGATAACAAGTGCTCGGTACTGCATGACATGAATATTGCGTACTGAACAACACACGACCCAACACACCTGGATTCATCCTCGCTGAGCTCAAGAGGAGTGGTTCGGCCCTTTACTTTAGCCTCGAGCCAACTTGTTTTTGCTCGCTCAACCTTGCTGAGCGCGATTTGATATGTAGTTTGACCTGGCTCGAGAGCCCTGACAGCGTAAGTTGTACTGACATGTACTAGCGAACCACCTAGTTCGATGGTGCGCACGATAGCCGTGTTTTCAAAAGCAAGACCAGCTAATGATGATGAAGGTGCAAGCGCGCTCACAAGGAGCAGAGGAAGTGTCCACCAGCGTCGTGCCATTTGGAGTCGTGGTCTGTTGTAGGAAAGAGCAACGACGTGTCATTACACTATGCTGCTATTTTTAGCTATTCATATTACTACTAGTTTGCTCGTATGAAGAATAGATGTATTCATCATTGTTCGTCGCGCTGGCAAACCTTGGAAACTTATCCGAAAAGCTCTCACAGGTTCACACTTGAATGAAAGCACGATTATATATTAACTGAAGTGTAACCAAGACTAGAAACAGCCGCTACCACTGCCAGGTCCGAGCGGGGTTTCTGAGCGGTACATCCTCCCGAACCAACCCCGCAGAGACTATTCTTCTCAAACGCCGCTCGCGTTGCTCCTTCTTCAACTGTTCAAATGTTTTCCCTTCCCTCAAGATGACATGCATGCGCGAATCGGGGTGAACTCTAATACCAAACTTGCCACGTCCTCTAGGCTCAAGTCGTTTTAGTTGCTTGGGCCCTTTGGTCACCCAGGCTTCCGCTATACAAGTATTAGAAGGTCCGCTCTTGGAAATATATATATAACGGGACTTACAAACGATGAGTTTGGAAGGATCCATATTTTTGTATGCCGTTGCATGAAGTTTAGCCGTCGCCAACATGCTCTTTATCCGGCTTGTGGCTCGCTTCTCACTGAATTGCATCTGCACAATAGCATGGTCAATTGGTTTTCCAGATATCTGTCGGCCAATCATATTGAGCTTCCTATGAGAAATTTTGAAGTTAGCCGTGGAGTATTTGTGCTGTACGATGCGTATGATCAGTGATGTGCGGTAAGTATCATAGAGTGTGGGCCATACTTGAGTAGCCTTCTTCTTGACGACAGTAGAAGCGCTTTCGGTAGATGTTGCCTTAGGTTTCTTCCCCTTCTCGTGGCTCACAGCTGCCTCGAATACACTCTGCTGGCCCTGCTTCTCTTGCTCACCTCTTTTCTTCTCCTCCACTGGATCTACTTGTCTTGCCTTCGGAGCAAACTTCTCTTGAATCCATTGCAAAGGATTATAGTAACTAGCGGCTCTGCGAACATGAAAAATAAGAATCAGAACGCCCTTTCTGTGTGATTAACATACCTCCGTTGACATTGCCATTGAATGCGGGATGAAGCTATGCGGAACTGCACTGGAGTACCTAAATGACTTACTATATTGTGCTTCAACTTGAGAGCTGCTATGTCTGCGGAAACGTTTACAACATACCGAATCGCACTTGTCTTGTGATAGATTGCATCCTGCAAATATTCTGGCGAGCAGCAAGGCCCGTTGAATAAATTCAGCCCGCGTTCGGTCACACCACCTCTGTCACAGTCACGAGAAGTCACATTGTGCCGACACGTTTGCAAGACAGAACCAAGTCCGCAACCCATCACTGCGAGCAGAACGATGCTCACACTCGGAACAATTCTTTACGTTTCGCTCCTTCTAATTAATGCAATGGCAGTCCTCAGTGAGGACCGATTCCTTGCGAAAAGTGAGAACCATCATTACTGCTGCTCCATTCGCTGACGCCGTTTTACAGTCGGCTGGTCCTCTGTTCAGAACCCTAACGCTGGTTTTCAGCCACCATACGATCAGTCAGGGTACGGATATACCCAGCAGCAAGATGCTGGTGTCAAAGTTCGATTAATCAACCTCATTAGTGCTGTGCGGACCCTCATGCGTAGTAAGTGGCGCTAGCCTTGAATCGGAACTTACCCACTTATGTTTCCGCACGAAGTACCACTCATAGGCCTGAATCTTGTCATAATTGTGTACGAGCTAATTCTTGGTGGTTGAGTGGTATTTATGTACGTGCACTGATGTGGATCATGAGATTAAAGTTAAACAATATGTCTGTATTCTTCAGTCAACGCTGTTGAGTCTGTCATACTCTTCGTTGATTTGTCTGATGAAATCTGCTGGTGAATGACCGCCCTGAGAACACGTTGTAAGGTCTTGCACATTGTGCGGTAATATTGCGTACCTCGCAATTATACCAAGTGCCATCCCGTATGCATACTTGTCGACCATTGATGATGATCGTGCAGCTTTTCCTATTGCGGGATTAGTTTCCATGGGATTCTCGGGCTCCAAGACGTACTGGATCTCAGCTGTGATACTATCCCTGGCGCTCTGTTGCAAAAGTTGGATTCCTTCTGTTCCGCGGCCGTCTTTTCCTGCGCATTGACCAGCCTTGCCATTTTCCCAGTCGATTCCCGCTGCGTTGGCGCAGTTGAGGGCAGTTTCAGGCGTGCCGATGTTATCACTCCCCTGGAAGTTTTCGCACTGCACAAAGGACCACCATGTAGAAGTAGGGTGGTATTTGGCAACACACAACTCCTGTACATTTCCAGCACACTCCGCTTGTCCGTGCTTGCAAGTTACACCATAAAAAGGCTCTGAGGCATTTGGTCTATCACACGTGATGAACTACGTGCTAAGAAGGCATGATGCTTGAACGTACTTCGCGATGAACGACAATGAAAGCTCTACTTTCTCGCCTACTCTTTGTAATACGCGATTGAATACAGATTCACACAGAATTGCATCTGGACAGCGAGACATGACTCCTAGGACCACTGGCACTTTCATATTATCGGATATTGCTGTTGGAAATTGATGCTGCACCGCCAGCGGCGGTGCCAGGGCCATCGTAATACTGATTAAACCGAGCAAATAGAGTGAGGATAGCATGGTACAATGCACAGATGACAGTAGTTGCAGGTGAACAGGCTGTTGTAAAATGCTCCCGCTATTGCGTCATCACGATGATTATACAAGCAACTAGTTTGGTAAACAATTGGTAACTTAAAGCTTCTAGCCGCAGTATCCTGTATGTACGTATCGCCTATGGAGATTCTTGGGTGTGAACAGCTTCCCACCACTTCCGCGCCTCGACATCCGTCAATGGAGGCGAAAAATACTGACACCTTGATTGAAACGCTGAGTTTGATAGTGTCAAAAATCAGTACGTGAGAGACAAAGTCAACATCTTCACCGTCAAGTGATCGTTGACGTACGATCTTCTCTACAGCCAATTCATTGTGAACTTGATTTCTCTGCGCATGGGTTTATAAGAAAAGGAGTCGCGCCCCGAGACCGTCCTTACCTTCACCTCATCTGCAAACATGACTGCTTGCGCTTTCCTTTCAGCCCTGGCATCGCCCTCTTCGCTTGTCAATGACTTTCGCTTCCCGTCCATGGACTGATCGACAATATCGACACAATAATTTATCATTTCCGTACGCCGTTTCCAGTTTTCTAGACCCATGAGACCTTTTCAGGATGAACACCGAAGAAGCTCACCGACCAGTTCCTTCCATACGTGCGCGCAAGCTTGGTCCTGAATATTGCCTTTGCTGCTTGTCCCTGCACGATCTCGATCACGGAACTGTGCATTCGTGCGATTCAAGCGCATAGTAATCGTATCATCCAGTCTGCGATATTCTTTGAGAAGATCTATAAGAATTGAGCGACTAGAAACTCCAAGAGACTTGTGATGCACCTTTGAACATGCTAAGGTTGTGACATGTTGATGGCGAGACATGAACCAAGTGTGGTGTCAAGGAAGGTGCTTGAACAGCTAAACTACCTAACGTTGGTGGTTGTTTCGAAGGCATGTCGTTCACGTGCTGGTAAACCGAATTGGCGGACTCAAATCGCCCAGTTTGGAATGTCGATCAATGATGTCTATCGGAAGATGCCGGTACCATTTATTTTAAGTTTTCAGTGAAAAAGGAGCAGATTAGCGCCCACCCGCGCGAACCGTCGGGGTTGTATTTTTTTGATGAAGAATTCACCACATGTCGGCTGACATTGAGCCTACGTGTCTCGGCGGTGATTATGGCGGCGTTTACTTCAGAAAGTCTTCAAAGAAGTAGTCCGTCTTTGTCCGCTCAGAATGCGCTGCAGAAAGTCCCCTGACAGCCTTTATCACCATCACAAAAATTGAAAACTCATTGTCAGTCACTAAACACAACAGAGGACCACTTTTCCCCATTCACACAAGGTACTCGAGTGCACGATGCATCATCCGATTCTCTTATTTGAACAAATGATAGGCACGCAATATTGTGAAAACTTCCGTCGTATCATTGACAGCGCTTCTAGGGATAAGATACTTTTATGGTTTGCGGTTCCGTTCATCTGCCATCAAATAATGAGAATAGGAATTCGTAAGAATAATTCAGTTATAATAATAAGAATAATTGTTCCGAACATAGCAGGTCCCTAGGTTATATCTCCACACTGTGGATGCTACGGCCCGTGATATACATACATATAAGCAGTCAACTGTAGACATGATAAATCGAACGCCGACATCACGGCGATATCTGTCAGCCAATGTGGCATTGGTTGACATTAATACTGACACACAATTAGTCTTCTCGTCGAAGGGACCAGGCACTAAGGGGCACTGGCGACATTCCATCGTTGCACAGATTCGAAGTCCAAAGTGTCTTGCGGTTGTCCGTTCGTGTGCTTCTTCTTAGACTGCTTTGGAACGTATTGGTGCTCGTCAACCATGTGTCTGTGTCTACGTGCTGGATCCTTGAACCACATCCCACAATTATACCGGCATGCGTGTGGCGTAGATCCAGTGCTGATGAGTAGATGTAGATTGAGTTTAGAACGGGGCATCGATAAAGTACCACTTACTGTCCGTGCATGTGAGTATCGAGGGAAGTTTTCTGGGGAAAACCTTTGCCGCAGACACCGCATACGAATGGTCTGGAAATGAACGAGATTGGCGAAGGACACTCGTGAATGACAAAGTCGCTTACTTATAACGCAAATGAGTCGTTTCAACGTGGCGTTTGACCAATTGCTTCTTGGACATGTATTTGCACTGTCCTCCCGACTCTGTCGACCAGGTGCACAACCATTTGCGTGTCGTGCCGTCCAGAGTAAAACAAGCGTACTTCTCCCACTCCTCTGAATCTGACTTGGGTGGCATTATTGGGCGGGTTATGTGTGATTGATCACTGGAATCACTACCGCATGGACTGTCCTCGTGTTGGCGGTGGCGCTCATCGTTGCCACTTGGAATGCTGTATTTTGCCGAAACATGACGATCAGATTGAGATCTGTGCAATGGAGGGCTACTGATCATTTCAGGAGGAGTAAGCGTTCGCTGATAAAGCCTGGAAGGAACAGGAGGCCGGCTATGATCAACCTCAATGTTTACATCTCTGCAAATCCGTTATGTGCGAGGTTGCAAAGAATGCTAAATGAAGTACCTGAGCGGTTCCATGATTTTCGTCACGGAAGATGCGTGATAGCTAATGAAAGAAGGGTGTCTTTAACAGAAGAAATATGAGTAATTAAAAGCCACGTACTGTCCAGCTGGGGACGAACTTCTTCGTTTTTGGGGGAGTAAAGTAGGTGTGGAGATGCTGCGGTCAGATAGTGCCGGGGAGCTGCCAAGGCGAATACATTTTAACACCCTGTTTCATACTGTTTTTAATGAAAACGCACGGCATGCCAGGAGAATCGCGTAAGCTAGAAATGGAGCTCGACGATGCTGACCGCGTGGAACTTCGACCAATGTAATCGACATAAAGGGGGCGTGGATAGGGTATCTGAGATTCAGGTTCATAGCGTTCCCAAGCGTATGTCGCCGTCGGCGCGTTGAAAACCGATAAGGAGACAGGTCGTTGTTGCCGACTGTCATGGTAAGTCTCCAAGTCTGTGCAAGTGTGCCTTTTCAAAGCGATTAGTACTTCGCCGAGTGGCGTTAAACGTGCATACCTAAGCTGCCCATCGTGTGATGGCGAGTGTTCCATGAACTTTGTGAATCGAGAAGGTAAAGGACGGACATCTCGGTCATATGTTCTTTCGCGAGAGAGAGGTGGTAAGGTGTACGGGTTACTCCTTACAAGAATGGCAATTATGGAGACGAACAAGTAAATCAAGATGAAGAATTACCGTGAAGACGAAGGCAGTATACACCCTCTTCGCTCCCATTGTCGCTGAGAAGTTGACGGATCGCCATGCGAATTCAGTTGGCACTCGTCATGGTCGCTAGAACCCCGTTCTACGTCGGGGAGTGTGTGACGTAGTTGCTCGGAATGCCTATCAAGACTGCTCATTTCTTGTTTCGGTGAGTCGGAAGCCCTGTAGGATAGTGAAATGAAGATGTGAAGAATGTGGCGTCAGTAATTATACGTAGGAAAATCGTAAGCGAAGTGAACAAAGCAAAGGCGGCAAAATGTAATAAATTAAAGCACTTTGGGCATCGCCGAAACATGGGGCTCCAGCGATGACCCAGGGCCAAGAGAATGCAATGCCAAGGGTAGGAGATGTCAAATGTGCCACTTGCCATAGATGTTTCTTGGCTTTGTCAAAGGGCTGCTGAGCGTTAGATACAGACGAGAGCGGTGACATTACTTCTTGAGGACTGAATGGACTGAGGAGAGAGGGGTGGTTTTAGGACTTGGTTGAAAATCGATGGGTATAAATACAAGTTGATCTGTCCACTCCGGCTGAGGAAGTTGTGTTCATAGAAAAAGGCTACGAGATCAAGAACTAAATTTTCCCAGTATCGACTCCCCATTCTGGTCGGAGATCTTGACAGGGCTTCTTCCAGCTGTGGGCGAAACTGGATGGCACACTGGAGATCAATATTCGCGGGGGATACAACAGAGGCATAGCCCGCGGCCGAAAAGGTGTAACAGTCGTATTCGCATTTGTGGGAAAGTGTTTTGGGGGGCCGGTCAGCGCGCACGTAGACACGTATCAGAAACCAATCCGTTGTGGGTCCGCTCAAGATCGATTAAACCACGATTAAACGGCCCGCAACCGAAATGGATTATTACGTACGCATCGTCAGTCCTCACCACAAGGGCTCATCGTGCTGGCGGAACAATGCGCGACAACAACGTGGTTGAGGCAAGGAATCAATGGTCCACTCCTCACATCTTGACATTGTTTATGCCAGGGCAATTTGCTTGCCTGAGATTTCTGTAAGATGCGCATGAGTGTTGCTAGTACGCGAATATATGTCTATCCTTCATGTTTTGCTTGTCAACCCGCCGCAGCAAGGTACATACATAAAACGGTTATTCAACCCCTTACAATCTACCGACCGAGAAGGCGTGCAAAACACCTGTATAAATATAGGCCCGTCTTTGATCGTCCTGAAGCACTGCATTTCGTAAGTTATGCTTGAACTTCCTTGGTAAGGTTACTAACCTCCGGTGCTGCAGGTCATTCGCCGTACGGCGTAGATCACTACATAGTTCAACGCTGCGCAATGTGGGAAGCTGACCCGACAATATCCATAGAGAAATGCGCATCGTGCTCCTGCGCTACGGGGCACTTTTCAACACGAGTCATTTCCGCACCGGCGGGAGGGCTGGTTAGTACACGAGGCAGACCTAGTGCAGCCATCAATATTCCTTCAGACGTCCGCAAGGGTTTCATGGGCCTCTCAACAACCATATGGTCATCTGATGATTCACTGTCCGAGGAAATGTCATCGGCTGACTCGGAGCGTCTACGCTTTGCGGGAGATGACGTAGTAGGAGTATATTTGCCGGAGGTTACAGATGCGAACACTTCTCGCAGTGTATCATTTGGCCAAGGGTAAGCTTCCTCTTCTACGCGAGAAGCTGATGTACACTTAGTTGGAGAGCTGTTCGGTGTGCTTGGGGCTGAGGGCTGTGTGCGGTACCCCTCTAATACATCTACGTTACGCGTGCACATACGCGTCATTTTACTTTAGCGACGCGCTGTACCTTGCTATAGTAAAGCTCACTCTTTCTGACTCTCATTGCCGCATTGCGTATGCTCGCAGTCACGTCGGATGAAGTGCTGTTGTTTGATGGGTCTATGCAATGCAAGGTCATGCAAAATTTCCGCCACTCACGCATCATTCCTTTGAATTTCCGAACCGATCCTAGAAACGCGCTCATCCTCCGTAAGTAGGCGTTTCGCGGGTGAGGAAATCATGATTTCTACGGTTCGCATGCGATGGCGGTTGACAACGGACGCGGACTCAGGTATTGACGCTGAAACAATGAGGCACGTGATGACAGTCAGGTCGCGCCACCGGGCCGACCGGGCTGTGTAAAGTTTACTTCGACTTCGAAGATATGGCACAGCAACGTAAGTTACAAGTAAGTTGCTCGGCAACAGTGCTTGTTTTCAAACGTTCAAAGTCAGACCATTGCAGACCATTGGGGATAGTTGATTGAGCAACCATGTACATGCATTGATCCGACACCGAGGTCGAGGTTCCTCCTGCTAGTGGCTGGTTGCCCTATTCGCATTTGCTCCGTATCGCCTTTGGATATTTGAATCATCAATCACATTCCCAGAACTCGCGTCGCTAGCTATCAGACAAGGTCAGACACTACCCGAGCTTCTGAAACACCAAATCAAATTCAGTTAGGCGTCACCCCCACAGTTGTTATCACCGGCGGAAATGTTTACTTGAAGCTGCGGTTTATGACACACCGAGTAAAAACTGATTCGAGAATGGAAGCACAGAAGTTGGTTCATTTCGTGATCATGGGGGGCGCGATTAATACTTGACATAGTGAAGTTCGATGCGGTGCAGTAACCTTCAACGGGACAAAAAGAAATCGGCCTTTGGAATCGCACCCATGACAAGACACAACCTTATCATCAAGGTCCAAGTATTTGGCGCGCCAGTGCACCAGAAAAATCTTGTGACATAGCCCCCGCCACAGTATGCAGACTAAATAACTCTAAACCAGTGAATGAAGATCTAGAACAAGGACCGGATTTTACCCAGTATAGGTCGGTGCTGTTGGTTAGCTGTACTTGAATGTTTTTGCTCGTAACTCCCGATTTCATCAGAGTTTGATTTCCTTGTAGAAAGATTCAGCTACAGCTACTGAGGAGATCCGTCAATTGGCTGACCGCAGTATTTTTCTGGCTATGTACCCACTAGCGCTGAACACCACGTCTCATCACTTTCCGGAGGATGCAATGTCACATGCCGGCGGATAGATATTAATGGTTGCGTAAGTACATTGATGAAGGTCGCAAGGGGAATGCACATTCCCCTTGCGGCCTTGTTTCGCTCGTCAGAGTCGACTTGTGTTAGAAAACAAAGGGAATGAGATCGTTGTCGACTCCATCAATATTCACGCTCGTGAACAATCATCTAACGGCACCATAAGCACTAGATGATGCATAGAAGATCAATTCCTGCCCTTGTCTTGGCGCTATACTTTGTCATTTGCACTAGATCTAGACATTGACACGCCCACAGGCAATAAGCAGCTGGCAAGCAAATCCCCATTAGTGTGGCCTCGACCACGCTCTTTTGATGACGAGACGCATGTTCCTCGGAGGAACGCGGACGTCGATAGCATCCCCGGTCAACACATGGCTGAGCGGTGAACCACTATTAATTTATCAGACGAGTCGGGGGCCCAAAACATCATTTCCGGCCAAGTCGGGGGGAAGTGTTAGATGGGCGTCGTCACACAGTTTGTTTGCTCGATGAGAAGGCGTAAAAACAATACCTGTTTTGGGCTTCCTGCCAATCACCCGAAGGTCTCCCAGAAGGGGAAAGAGCCACGATCTGCAAAAGTCGTTGTCCGAAACCGTTGTATGGAACAATTGATTTTGATCTGAACCTGTGACACTGGGGACCGTGATGAAATATCGGAGCAGAGCATCGGATTAATTGTTACAGAGCATGTGGCGGCGACCAAATATTTTGGATGCTCAAATATTACCAGCAACCCATAATGGTCTAGTAATTTGTTTGACGCATTTCAGCTAGGACACTTGGTCAGGTGGAGAGCACGAAAGAGGTTTTGTGCAGACTCAAATGCCCACATGCTTGAAGGTAACACACTGCTAGTGCCGCCGCGGCCGCACATATCAAGGGCACAGCCGCCAAACCGCGGTAATATATACTGGAGGTACGGGAATAAGGATGGGTAACAGTGCTACAGACCAGCTGTTTTGCAGGGACAAGGTGAACAGGGTAGACAGACCTAGGCGACCTCTACTTCTAGGATGATGCACTACTTGCCGCGCGCGATTGAATAGTGGCTTGTAATTTTCGACGACGCCATCGAGCTAATGGAATAAACTTTGGTTATTTCATTGGCAATGACACTTCCTGTCATGTGCATAACGAGATCGCAAGATGCTGTAACACAGGTCAGTTCTTGCTGAACATCCAGGCTTCGATGAATCTGATGAATCCCAGGACTAGTTAGTACGGTGTGAATTCTACGATATGCTGCATTCAAGAATTTCCCCCCTGCGTAGATTGTCAAAGAGCTCTCACCCATTAAATAAAATGACCGATAAAATTACAAAGTTGCGGGACCGTGAGCTCTGAGGATCAAGCACTAGAGGCGTTTGGAACTTTGACTCATTTTACGGACCTAGAGAACACTCACACTCCCCGTTGGATGTCATTGTAGGTGGGATTGCAAGACGCAAATAGCTGGACAGTTTCCGCTGCGCAGCTGAAGAAGGGGGGAACAGAAATAATTAACATAGCATAAGCCTTGGGATAACTGAGCGGCCCGGGATACCACGCGAGACTCAGCACACGAACGAATTCCTAAATAGGAAAATTGAGCCGTGGATGGTCGGGGATGGACTTGTTGCTTGCAGCCACGGCGAACCAACGCCTTCAGGACCTCCCACTGGTACTTCTGGTCTCCAATTCGTAGTAGCCGCTCACAACGAGCGTCAGCTCGCGATATACGCCTTTTCGACATCAATAACTTACACCTGACACGAGCATTATGGCAACCGGTTTTCGTCAATGTTCTGCAATTGCTTGGCTTTTCTTTATAAAATATATCTCGACAGCTTACGCCCAGAAGCTCCCCTCCGTATTACAAGTTCCACCATTACAATGGCTCAATATCACCGATAGCATACTAGGTGCAACACCGGCTGCCGTCAAATATTCGTCCATCGGTTACGATCCAACGACGAATAACCTTATCATTTTCGGTGGTGAATCATCTAGTGGTATCCCAACAGACCAGACCTACCTGTATGTGCAATTTTTTGGGGATTCAAATATTTCTGTTTCATGTACGAAATATTTTCAGCTTGAACCTCGGCTCACTTTCATGGGGTACTCCTCAGCCTCAGTCGGATCTGCCGCAGGGTTCACCCCCAGCCAGGTACATGGCTGTCAGTGGTGAAGATTTCTCCTCCAGTTAGTAAGCATCACATTGTTTGTTCATTTTCCTGTCCGTCTCATAATTTACCAGTCGGCATGCTCACTTGGTGATGGGTGGAAAGGGTGTCAATGGAAAACCTTTATCCGACGTATGGGTGCGTTGTTGCTCGCAATATCCAGTTTATCAGACTTGCTCATTTTCGTCCAGGAGTTTGATTTTATAAACGAATTCTGGTCCGAAGTCACTGTGACGACAAGCAGTCCACCAGCACGTTGGGGCGCCTCTGGTGGCCGAGATGATACAGTACCACCTAATGCTACCACGACAAGCAACACATTTTACATGTCTGGTGGCACAGATGGTACAAACATGTATCCCCTATCAGATGTTTGGGATTTCACCATCTCCGGAACGTTATCTTCTAATTTGGCGACTAATAACACATATGGTGCTTGGAGTCAGACAACTGTTGGCAGTACAGGCTACAGCGTCAACCAGGCTTCCACAGTCGTTCAAACCACCCTCATATCTGTGAGCGGCTGTAACACGACCGATAACTCGAATGAATCGTGCGCCGAGGGCAGCTCGTATGTCCTAGAAGTAGGATCAAACATGGAAATCGATCCTCCCTCGTGTCCCGCTCCACGATACGGAGGTTCGCTGGCACCAAACTTGAATCCTTTCTCTTCCAGTTATGCAAACCAAGTGTTCCTCGTTCTTGGGACTTTCAACTCTTCATTGTGGGACGACCAAGGTGGGCTGCAGAAGGGTGAGGTAGCAGTTCTGGACATTGGATCAGGCGTTTGGAGCAGAGTCCTTCCGGCCGGTGATCCAGGCCAAGATAACGTTGAGACATATCCCACACCTCGGGAGGGCGCCGTTGCCCTTTCTTATTCTCAGGCGCTCGTCGGTTCGAATAAAAATGTGGCTTCTGATACCATTGTCTTCGGAGGTCAGGACGAATCCGGTGAATATCTCACGGAAGTTTGGATCTTGAGGGCGTACAATGGATCCATTTCGTCCTCAGGCGGCGACTGGGGAGCTCCGCCTGGTAATCTTCAGACAGGCATCAACGCTAACGGTGCTAATGTTACCATTCAATACCTAACTCAATGTGCGGTGCAACTCATGTCTTCTGGTTCTACCACGCCGTCTGGTTCCCCGAATACATCAACCGGTTCTCAGTCATACCAATCGTACAATGTCTCTTTCGTCCACAAACTACTGGCACCCCTTTCCCTTGCCATTCTTCTTCCATCCCTCCTACTTTTACGCCTGGCTCTGCCTCCAGCACAAACGCATCGTTCCGCGGATCGTAATCTTACCCTCTTTTATCTATCAGCTATCGTAGCTCTTGCCGCATATGGTGCTGGTGTCGGCGGTCTTGTCTCGTCCTTCACATCAATGAGCTCCACAGGGACTACAACGAATCGTTCTGTTCTACCGACTAAGCATGGAGTTGCAGGACTTGCATTGTTCATCGCACTCTATGTCATAATGCCCTTCTTATATCTCTTTCATCTGTGCTGCTCGCCCTCACAGCCACCGAAAGAGGTCAGTCCGGAGGCAATCACTTCTCGCGCCAACTCCACCGACACTGCCGAGAAGCTTGCAGCATACACTGCCACGCAACACTCGCAGTATCCCCCTTCCCAACATTCTCCTCGCACTCGTCTACATTCCTGGGGTGGTTCGAGCTTCTTGCTGGGCCGCAGGAGTCGGGAAGGAAGAACCTCTACTGACAGCGAGTCCATGCACTCGTCTGGGCCGCAACGAGCGTTTGAGGTTGTCAATCGCCCAGCACGTATTCGCAGATCCAGCGCAAATGGGCTTGCGTATCCAAATACAGATGTATATCAACGCGTGCCTGTTGCACCAAGGAGTTTGGGCGACGTAGACTGGCTTGATCGACGCCGTAGTCTTAACGCAGTAGTGAGTATCGACCTCTTTCTAAATGCTTCTAACAGAAGAAATTCAATGCCGTCCTAGAACGAACTCGATCTCGTTTCTGGCCAAGGTCAACGCAATTTCATCAACAACTCTACTCCCAACACAGCAGAAATGTTGAGCACCCGTGCTCTCATGCCTACGCCAACATTCCCCCGCGTTACTCACGAGCTGCCTTCGTTATTTGAGATATACCTTCGTGTCCTCTTCCATACTCTCGTTTTAGCTCTTTGCATTTTTTCCCTCATCGCGCTGTGGAATTGGGCTCATCTAGCACTCTTCACAGTATTTCTTCTATGGACTTTTATCTTTTATGTTTGCCTTTTTACTCTCGCATGGCATGGTCGACCAAGGAGGTCCTTACTTACTTACCTAATCGCCCAGTTTCGCGCGGAGCCTCCGCCAGCTGTTTCTCCTGGGACCCCAACTTCCCGTCCGTTGTCAGTGGTGGGCAACGAACAATATCCGTTCCCCACCGATACTCGTGGCCCATACCTCCATGAACCTCCTTATCGCGCTGCTAGGGCTCATGATGATGTCTCCACAACTATCGGCGGGCCTCGCTCAGTCGAAACAGATTACGATGAGGAAGATCTAGATGAAGAGACCAGACAGCGGCGGATAGAAGAAGAGATGGGTAGACGAGAAGTGTCTATTGTCACAGTCCCCAAGCGCAAGCTATGGATAACGAACCCTTCATGAGCTTGTTGATCAACTATTCCATAGGCACTCATTCCTTGTGTTATTTGCGTATCATAGTACTGCGTACTCTTCGGCGCCTTTCTTCCACATGCCATCGTACCATAACTGCATATTCCTTAATCGACATCACCATCAAGGATTTGTTCAATGCTCCACGGTATTTCTCACGTAGATCTATTCACACTTTTTGATCTCGACTATACCGATGTATTTCTGTATGCAACGGACATTAAAGGACTAACTAGATTTGTAGAAAGCGAGCGAATGTCCAAAGAGTGTTCATAAAAATCCTGCGATGAAAAACAAATATGAAGCTGAAGAAACATAAATCTAACCTAAACTGCTCAACCCTCACTCACCCTCCACAGCAACATCACGTCGCCACCTGTCCACACGACCATACTTGCCTGTATCGTGCGCTGGGGGAGGTGAAGGGGGAGCCATTGGTACGCCCATCATCATCGGAGGGACAGCCATAGGCGTGAAAATGCCGGATCCCATCATGGCGGGGTTGAAAAACATACTGTTCTGCATTTGGGCTTGCATCATCATCTGTTGTTGCTGCTGAGCCTGGGCGAACATCTGGTACTGGGTTCGACGTTGTTGCTCAGGATGGAAGGCCAGTGGCTTGTCGTCATCTTCTTCGCCGCCAATGAAAGGCAATGATGTCTGAGAAGCCAGTGGTAATCTAGAGGCTCGTAGACCAAGCGGCCGCTCGTCCTCGTCTTCATCTGCGCGGGATCGGTCATCGAAGTTAACAGATCTGGCTCTGTTAATGACATCTACCAGGGGCTTGTCCTCATCATCGTCATCTCCATGATGCGAAAGCTGAGTGGCTCGTTTTGCAATCCTAACTGCTGCTGCCGTCAGCGGGATGTCCTCTTCCGAATCATCATCAACGCCAAATGACCCCAATTGCGATGCTCGCCTGACAACACGCTGAGCAGCGGCTGTCAAAGGAAGGTTTTCTTCGCTATCATCACCATTTAGCTGTGGGAACTGAGGAGATGCGTTGGCGTTGGATGGATACCGTAACCCAACTCCAGTGGTCCGTCTGATTTCATTTTCTTCGTCCGAAGACTCAGAAACCCAGCGGTCAGCAGCTTTTTCGAGAGTTGCCTTTGGCACAACATCACCATTGTCGCTGTCGCTTTCACTGTCGTCGTCGACCTGAGGTGCGCGCTTAAGAATGGGCTTCTGGATGGCTGGTAAAGTGGGAGGGGCTGAGCCTACTCGTGATCCAGAGGCGAGGTCGGGTGTAGAGGTGGACTCTAGCGGAATGGCGCTACCTTTCCCTTTCGATTTCCCTTTCTTCTTTTTCCTACTCCGGCGTTCCTCTTCCTCCTCTTCCCGCTTCTTCCGCGCTTCAGCTTCAATTTTCTCTTCTGCCTCCATTTTGTTCAACTTGGCCATTTCAAGATCCCACAACGTGTCCACACCAAAAACAGAGCGACTTTTAGATAGGAGCTGCTCTGCCCCTGGACCAAGATTCGTAGGAGCTTTTTCTCCATTCATGTCCAGGAGAGGCTTGCTGCCAGAGGAGTTTCGGCGTAAGAGAGACTGGCGAGGATTTGGAGTGATTGCGGTATCAAGATTCTGTGAAGGGGGACGGCCAAGCGTCTGGGGGTCAATGAGAGTACTTGATCGGCGAATCTGACCCCGGACCATCATCGATGGTCTTTCGTCACCAACAAAGACACTAGAGTGACTGTAAGGACAGTACTGAAAAGACAGTTGAGATGCTTACCGAGCTTTCTGCTTTATCTCCGCTTTGCGATGTTCTAGATTGTCTATTAAGCTCCTTCCATAGAGCCTCCCAGCCGGGCGCTTTATTTCTATCTCAGTGGGAGGAGGGACAGGAGGGAGGGGTATCGAAACGGGCACAGGAGACTCTTCTTCATCTTCTTCGAACTTCGCTTGTTCGCCATCTTTCATCGCTCGAGGAAGACGACGGTCAATGTCAGAGTACGTAATATCTCTTTGCCCTCCGACCACAAGCGTGTTGCGAAAAGCGAGTTGAGACAGCGTAAGACTTGCTCGAGGATTAGGGGTGAAAGAATTAGATGCAATGGGTGCCGACACGGGAGTCATGTAGTTTGTTAGAGAGGTGGACGAACGGTTCGCAGAGCGAGCACCTGGTGGCAAGGGCGGACCATCTGTAGATGTCTCGAACCCAATTCTAGGTGTGAAAGAAGGGGGAGGAGGGGGAGGAGGAGCCACATTCTGCAACGGGCTTGGCATAACCAGAACCTTTGGCCTAAGTAGCTCGACGGTGGAATAGGGCCGATCCCTGCGTGAGTCTGCTTCGGTGTCATTATCAATGAGAACCCGAGTGCCCATGGACCCAACGGACAATGTTCGCGTACGAACTTTGGGATCAAATCGTGACAACCGAGAAGGAGAGGGAGGTCTTACGGCAAAGGGATTCTCCTCTGCAAGCATATTCTTGGATGCCATAGTACCCATCGTTCCATTGGACGCTGTTCTCCCGTGATTGACTTTGGGATCAAACCGCGATGCACGGTCAGGAGATGGGGGTCGGACGGAAAAAGGACTGCCGTCCGCACCAACATTTGCGCTGTTCAGGAAGTTCTTTGAGCCCATACTAGTGTCGGATTGAGTACGGGTATGCAAGTCAGCGCGTGAAGCAGGTCTTTCTCCACCAGGAGAACCATCTCGAATTGAGACAGACGGGAACGGAACAGAATGAAGAGGGGGTGCGACAGACATTGTCTCGATGAGAGCGTGGCTGGACTCACGACGACGTGGCATTGGACGATGAGGGAATTGCATCCGCTCCAAGTCAGCAGAAGACCGAGGACGAGCAATGTCTGAACCAGCAGTATTTTCAGCGTCCAAGAAGGCACCTCCAACACCAAAGTCGTCCATGGTCCCAATACTCATCGGTCGGGACGGCCTTCCCCGAGGTCCATCATCTATAGCGCTTCGGGCATTTCGATGGACTATCGGTACCGGATGAGGATTGGGCAACACCTCTGACTTAGCCTTCGCCTTGCCCTTTGCTTTGGCTTTGTCCTTAATAAATTGGTCAAGGCCCCATGAAGCGAGATCTACCTCGCCAGCCTCCTCGTCTTCAAGCTCCTCGTCATCATCAGCTCCGAAAGGATTCCTTAGTCCGTCAATGGAACTTCTAGACCTTCGGTGTCCCGGAGTAGAGTCGCCTGCTTCACTGGGCACAGACACTCCGAGGTAGTCAATACTCTTACGAGACTGCCCTCGTCGGAGATGAGCGAAGATAGCGCTGTCATGTGCAGAGACCAGAGGCAAGTAAGGGTTGGTTGGATCGTTGTCATACTCTGCAATTCCAAGAGATTTTGTGAAGCGTGTTCGTTATCCAAGTCTCGCACACTTACCAAGTAGTGCTGCGGCTAATTGAAGGCGGGAGAAGGCTGCGGGTGTAGCCATGAAGCATATACAGACGAGGGATTCGCGTTCAGTCTAGAAACGATTGTGAATGCCAGTAAATGCTCGACGTCGACTGTTGTATATGAACGCTCTTAGTGCTGCTATCGGCGACACCCACTGTAGTGGCATCAAGGTGGCATAGCCGCTATCTTCGACTCCCACGTGGTCACCTGAGTCGTTTGGTCAGGTGGAGATGCTTTAAATTTTATTATTGACTAGTTTGAATTACTACAAGATCTACTGCAACATCACAGTTCGTCGTGAACAACATTTCCGTGTTCATCAATTTCCTCCATCTCGAACTCAATCTGGTTGCGTTGCATCTCATCAGCAAGATTGGACATTTCATCATCCACGGGTATGTCGCTAGGCAGCTTTGGGTCAACGGGAGGAGCTGGTTTCACGGTGTTGTCTGTCGGTGCAGTCTCAGAGACACCGAGTGATCGCCTGAGCACTCTATCCACACGAGTCAAAAACCTGCGTGGTGTCATTGTGAGACATTGTTGCATCAGTTTTGTCAGGACCTACATGTTGGAGTCGGCCACTTCAAACCCGGAACGAACAAGAGCCCCGTCGATCAGGATGGAAGCAACCTCTTTGAGCTGTGCCTCAGAATCCAAGTCTTTGTCATCGCCATCTGCATTTAATTGCTCGACATGTTCCAGCAGGCCTTCGATCAACGGCGATCGCGGATTGATTTCCAGAACCTTCTGCTTCTTCATGTAGTCTTGCATGGCATCGTTCTGCTGGGCCCCGCGGCTTGTGGCACCTGCAAATTTTTACTGAGTTTGAACCAGCGCTACCAAGTCACCAGTTGAACGTACTCATGAGCTTCTGGACATTTGCTGTGAAACCCATGCTATCTGCAACAATCGCACAAGGACTCGTGACGAGCCTATTGGAGACAATCACTGAAGAATATGCAACCTTAGGCCAGAGTGTCATATAATCATAAAGTCAGTACTCACCATTCTTAACATTATCTCCAGCTTCAATTTTCAGCCACTCAAGAAGGGGAGCGTATTTGTCTGTCAATTCTGCGATCGTATCCTGTTCCTCTGGGGTATCTATGTACAAATATGAGAATCACGAAAACCCTCATGTTGGTGGGAACTTACCATCTCCAAAGTCTAGTCCAGCCTTGGCGACGTCCTGGAATGGAACACCCCTTGTTGACCCATCAGTAAGATATTCTTTCAATCGCGGAGGTCATCGACGACTTACTTCCATTTCCGGATGCTTTGAAGCATGATCTCGTCCAAAGGCTCGTTGAGAAGTAGTACTTCGTACCCGCGGGCGTGCAACTTTTCTACAAACACACTTTGAGAGAGATGTTCGATAGATTTACCCATGTCGGCGAGGTAGAAAATCTGGATTGTGTTTTAAACATTTCGTTCCATTTTTTCTCAGTACCACCCACCTGCTTTTGTCCTTGCTTCCTGTTCTCCAAGTACTGCGATGGTGCAATTTAATCCACGCTCCCGTATGATCACAATAATAACCACTAACCGAATCAAATGATACGACTTCCCGTTGGTTTGTGTTAAAGCGTACAAGAGCTGCCAATTTCTGGCGGTTTTTAGCGTCCTCTGATGCAGCGAGTTTCAAGACTTGGCCGAAGTTCTTCGTGATCTCTGCATATTTCTCCTCGTCTTCTTCAGCAATCTTAGAGAAGAGCTGAATGAGATGGCGTAAGATAATTTGTTTGATCTGCTTGAGGAAAGAGCTGGATTGGAGGGTTTCGCGAGAGACATTCAATGGAAGGTCATCAGCTAGATGGTAGGTATACAAGTCAACACAAATTCACTGGGCCTAACCGAACCGGTTTACCGTCAATAATAACCTTCACCCAGCTAGCCCATTTCGGCAAGCTATATTCACCTAGGTCAGAGGTGATGAACACGTGCTTCACCAGGAGTCTAACGTCTTTTGCCGAATTATCGAGTGGTTTGTTGAAAAACTCTTCAGTCCTTGAAAGACATGGGTGAGAAGTATATAACCATCATCATAACTACTCACAAACGCGAGGGAATGTAAATGAGTGCACGGAAAGACACGCCGGATTCCGAGTCACCATGGAAATGATGCCATGCAAGGGGTTTCTGGAAGTCTTTGAAGGTTCCCTGGTACAGTAGCTCATATTCTTCATCAGTGACTGTCTTCGGATCGCTAGCAAAAAGGTGAGCATATCCTCGCGAGAACAAGAGCAACAACGCACCGCATCCAGAGGGGAGGCTGCGAGTTCAAGTGTTCCCAGTGGCCAACTACAACCTTCTTCATCTTGGGAGATGCAGATTCCTTCTCCGCATCTTCCTCGACCACAGCTTCATCCTCGTCCGCGTCAGTAGAGTCTCCTTCCTGTTCATCTAAAACGACCTCTTCGTCTACTTCGGGAACCTCTTCCTCGCTCTCGTACCAAATGTAAATCGGGAAGGTGGTCGAGAATCCAGAATGCTGGTTGCTAAGATACTTCTCAAAAAGACGCGCAATGAGATAGATTGAGACACATACACAAGCTTCATAAGGTTAGAGGTCACAAGATATTGGGAAGCGTCACTCTTCAAATGAAGTGTAATCTCAGTTCCATGTCCGAGGGTATTTCCGCGTGGGTCGGGGTATATCTCGAATGATCCCTCGTCCGCAGAAGAACTGAAGACATTCTGGATAGGATTGGGATTCTTGGACGAGGGCGGGGGTAAAGATGCGACAGTGACTTTATCCGCTACAAGGAAGCTGTGGAGAGTTAACCATGTGTCCACGGACTCGAAAGTCGCACTAACCTGCTGTAAAAACCAAGCCCGAATGCACCAATAAGATTGCCAGTTGCGGTCGAGTCGTCACCATCTACTCCCGCAAGAAAGTCAGAGGTTCCAGACTTCGCCAAAGTACCCTTATTATTCAAAATATTCTGTCACGCTCACGCTTCGCAATACAACGAGGCCCATACCAAGTTGGTTGTTAATTCCGCTGCATTCATGCCAATGCCGGTATCTAGGCACAACAGTGAGCACTGCGACAAACCATGATGCAAAGTGACACAAACCGGTAATAATGATGCGACCACCCTCGCCATCGGGATTTTTCTCCGCTTTGATAGTGAGGTTCAAAGGGGAGACGCCATCCCATATGCTCTTTTCTGTGAGCGCGGTGAGCCGAAGCTTTTCGAGTGCGTCATTGGCGTTTGAGATGAGCTCTCGCAAGAACACATCCCTGAGGTAAGTGATTTCAGCAAAGAGAATGTATAGGCATATTGAGGGATTGTCATGTCACCTGTTCGAGTAGAGACTGCAGTACATAGTTAGCGCTTGACGTCAACTCTGATGTGAGGCCACCTCACCTGTTGACAACTATCTTGCGCAGGCGTGCAACATCACTCTGTCAAATAAATGGTCTGCTAAGGTACAGTGATACAGAACAGACGCGGGGAACCTACCTGGTAATCATGTTTGACCTTGTGCGTATTAGCACCTGCTTCTTGCGCAAAAACACACGACGAAAGGGCTGTAAGCGACAGAATTAGAGGACTCAGTAGACGCATTGTCGAGTGAGTCAACTGGGAACGAGAGTTAGTCTCTTGGCTGGTGCTTTGAAGTCCAGTGGGCAAGTACGGCAGCTATTTATTTGAAGTACGAAACTGTTGTGTGAATTTGAAAGTACTGACGTGTTCGGTACCACGTGACTAACTTCGAGTGTCACCTGACAACGACACGCGTGTTCTCGAAAAGTCGAACTCCAAGCGCTTGTAAATCGAATGAGGACCTCAAAGAGATGAGTGCTTGAGACACTAAATACATGAATCAACTATGCTACACATGAACAGATAGTTTAGGTGCAGTCAGACCTGCAACATAATCCTAACATGAATTAGACAAGGTTAGAAACTCAACTCTTCATTCAACTCACCCTTAACCATCGTTCTCGTTGCGCTGCCACATGGTCGAACATGATGTATCGCTTATCATTCTGAGAAGTAATTAGCTCTCACGTCTATTCCACAAACGACTGGCCATACCTTGAGCACTTTCTCAATGTCCGAAAGGTCCACACTCTTTGCTAGCGCCTTCATGTCGACCTTTCCACCAAAGCCTTCGCCTTCATCCTCACCCAAGTCATCCGCTTTGACCCCTCCCTCGGCTCCTTCGCCTCCGATTTTACCCAATCTTCCCCAGAACTCAACAAAGGAGTTCTCCGCGAGCATTTCGTCGAATGCTTTTCTGCATTCGTATGTCCGTTCGCGTTGCCATTTCTCATATTCCTGTTGGAGACCACGAGTGTCGAAGGCGAGTTTTGTCACCGGAAGCGAATTTAACATGGATTCAAGGGGAAGAGCAGAGAATGGTGTTGCCAGGGATGGAGCATGCGCTTGGAACAACGAATGTAGACTGGCCAAATGTTTCATCTGTAACTGACTCATATGTGCATGGAAGAGATGTAATTGCTGATTCGCTGAGAGAGGGGAGTTGTTAAATCGAGGATCGGTTTGGAGTTGAGGACGTATTGATTCCCAAGTAGTCTGCGATTACGATGAGATGCGGTTAGTAACTGCCTCGAGGAAAGAAGTAACCGTACCTGTGGGTCTCGTACCGCGTCTGTAAGCAGTGTACTGAAAAATAAAAAGGAAGGGAGTTGAGCGACGCGACCTGGACCCTCGAACTAGGGAAGTAAATGCGACTCACCGGAATTCTCTTTCACCTTCCTCCATGTTTAAACCCATCCTGGAGCGCCCTATCTCTGCGTCCATACGACTACGATCAGCTTTCACTTTTTGTTCACGTTCTTTAAGGGCTTGATCCTTCTTGTCCCTGCGCTTTTGCTCAGCATCTTCTGCTGTGCTATGTTTGTATGTCTCATTCTTAACTTTAGCAGAGGTTGAGTGCGAAGATGAAGACCCATGTGCCTTGAGGAATGTCTGGAATAGCTCTTCACGTAGAGATGAAGATCCGACAGCATCGTAACGTGCATCATCAGATAGTTTTCGCTTCACCTAGAGCATAAACTTTCAACATATCTGATGATGATAAGGCAGACAGATACTTACGTCTTTCCACGACGAATCTGACCTGACCACACCACTCTCTCGCAGAAGAGTAAAGAAATCTGCCTCCGCCTTTTCAGCAGCCATACGCTTTTCTAAATTGAGGGTTAGCTGGATACATCGCTCATGAAACACAACAAAATTCCTACTCTCTCCAAGCTCTTTTAGATACTCCTTGAATCGTTTCTCTCGCTCTCGGTCATCTCTCCCCCATCCGTAAAATCGCCGGTCTTTCTTCCACGTCCGTCGAAAGTCAGACCAAGATGTTCTCGTGCTCTTCACTTCCTGGCTAAGGAGTCGTTCATACTCTTCCTTAGGATTTGCTTCTGCTTTCTCTTTCTTGACATTTTGTTGCCGCAGTTCGCGCGCGCGATCCCGACAGTATTCATCAAATGCATCACGACGCGCTGAAACAGAAGGAAGTAGAACATAGCGTGGATCTGATATAAACAAGGGTAATGAGGTATCCCATGGGTGCAAAGGACTGATATCCTTTTCCCTGAGTAATGTCTGGTCGATGAAGTCAACCAAGGGATCATCGATTAATAGAGCTAGTGACAAACCTTGAATAATGCCTTAGCCTCCTCAATTGAGAGATCGACGCGATTGGGCATGTTGAGTTGAGACCTCTCATTTTCCTGCATCTTCTTGATCTCTGCGTCTTCTGCTTCCTGTGCGAGCCTGGCCTCTTCTTCCAGCCTCTTCTTCTCCTCCTCTGCTTCAGCAGCGAGTTGTGCAGCAGCCTCGCGTTGCCACTCCTCCTCCTCGCTTTCATCGTCATCCTCCCCTTCCTCATCGTCATCCGCCTCATCCGCCGCCTCACCTTCCTCTTCTTCTTCTTCTACTCGCGCCTTTTTTGAAATGACAACTTCGTCCAGAAGTTGAGGTTCTTCCGCTTTTCGCTTCACGAGGCCTTGTATTTCTGTCTTAATCCGTTTAAGCTCCTGCTCCTCCTCGAGCCCCAACTTCTCCACGTCCTTTTCCCTTGTTTCTTGTTGTTGCTCCTGCACGTCTACATGTTTCTCAGCATGCTCGAATGCTTCAACGGCATCCTTGATTTCATCTGGCACGGTCCACAGGCTCTGCTTCTTCGCCTTGTGTGAATAGAATACATTCCCTTCTGTTGTCGTTACGCGAAGCCATTCTGTGCCAGGTATCGGTGTCTTTACTAACGGTTTATCTTTCTTCTTTGGAGGCTGTGGTATGATAGCTTGCGGAATGATAGGGAACGCGGGGAGCGGCCGAACGTAGGTAGACTCTCGTGTCCCGGCGTGGTAGTAGTATGGCTGGCCCGCAGGTCCTGTATGCATGCGTGTTAATAACTAGAGTACCTAGTGTGTTCTAAGACACATACCAACATGCTCCGTCCATCCTGGAGGTAATGGAGGGGCACTAAATGAATTCATCACGGTCTCTCGTATTGATAGATATGTTTGGAGTTTAAACGACTTGTCGCTCACGTGCCAACTTAAAAGTTGCCACGAAGGCAGCGGCGCCAATTGTCGACGCCGTTATGCTGCACTTCACATCCGAAAACCGAAGCTTCTCTACGGTATCTAGGCTGAACGTTGAACCCTAGCAGGAAGCCCATAGATGAATTTGAAAATTCTGCTTTCCGCGGAAGTGTATTAATTCTTGAACCCAGAGACCAAATGCGAAATTTCCTCTGTCGTGTGCTACTCTGGTAGGAGGTAAGTAATTATATAATTGGATATCGATATCAGGTCTTGCCCTAGACGACTGATTACTTTCAATCTTACTCTCCTCTCGCAAACTAGGAAATTCCAACCCGCTAATACCCTTTCTACATTTATGCCCTTGCACATCTCGGGCCTGATGCTTTCCGCACCGCCGTTGTCTTGATTTGGTCCAATTGTTCGAGTGGACGGCTTCGAGAAGTCAATGATCTAGGAGGTCGGTGGGAGCGAGCGACTCATGGCAGTCTCAGATCAGACAAGCAAGAACCCTGGATGGTGCAGCCAATCGGTAGTTCCCCGTTGGCAGAACGAACGAACCAACGAAGTAGAACTGACGAAATAAAACATAATATGACGTAATGATTCAGACCCTGCGGCAATTGCGCTGACTTTCGAGGCATTTTCTGCTCGCCAGCAAATGATCATCATGCTGTATGAATCGACCAGCCAGCAAATATTCAGGTTGTTTCATCACTATATAATGTCCTCCCTACTCCTAGTATTTCTATCTCTAATCGCACAAAAACTAGAACCCTCTCATGAACACCGTGACGCAGTCTCAGAGTCAGACGCATGTCACGACTGTCCTCGTATTTAATCTTCACTGCAGCAGGTATGCATGTATAACAGTCATGATTTTTATTCTGCTAATGTTATATTTTTTCGCAGTTGTGTAAGTACAATTAATAAGGTGCTCTTCTCTCTGTCACCCCCTCCAACGAGGGTAGACATATCCATCGTGCACCAGTCAGTAACAGTTGGGCATGCCCTTACAATACACAGACACACCATACAATCCATGCTTGAAGACGCTGGGTTTGATGTATCTGACCCAGCCTCTGAGCAAAGGCCTTCACAGCAAATGAGTAGCACGCATTCTGAAAAACGTCAAAAGCATTTACAACAATGTTCATCGTGTCAGGAGGTAGCTGCTACGGCACTCGAGGGCATAGTCCCACCGCTCTTTCGGAGGAATGTATCTTCCAACAGTGTTTCTCCAATCGATTGCTCCATGCTAGAAAAGGACAAAGAATCGAGCCCAAGACCATCCCACGAAGTTGACGTCGATGACATCCCGCATCTCGTTACTCTGTCCGTAGGTGGCATGACATGCTCCGCATGTCCAAGTACTATTACCGAAATGGTCTCGCAACTCCCTGGGATCTCCGAAGTGGTCGTTAGCCTACTTAATCATTCCGCCACGATTGTTGTTGCTCGAAGGGACCTCGTTGGTTCCGTGACTGAAGCCATTGATGACTGCGGCTATGAAGTCGACGTTATTAAGGTCGAGCCACTTGTCCCATCAACATCAGAAAGTCCAGCAGGTCCTCGGAATTTATCCCTTCGTATTGATGGAATGTATTGCCAGTGCGTCGATTTGCACTTTGTGGCATCTAGTGTTACTGAATCTGCTGATCAGAAACTGTCCAGTAAAGATTATGACTGCCTTGCAAAGGCTCCAGCCAGACGTCACCATTGTCAAACCGTTATCAAACCATTTGGACCCCATAATGGAATTATCATACAAGCCATCACCTCCAGACTTCACCATCCGCTCCATCATCTCGGCCATTGTGTCCGTGGAGCCGGCATCATACACTGTATCGATTTATCGTCCGCCTACGCTCGAAGAGCTCACGCGCAGCTTGCAGCAGCGCGAGCAACAAGCCTTGCTTCTGCGCCTGATTTTCACATTTATCATTGCGATACCCACGTTCATCATCGGCGTGGTTTACATGAGTCTTGTTCCCGGCGGCAATTCGACCAAACAATACCTGATGGGGCCCATGTGGAAAGGAAATGCGTCCCGGATTGAGTGGGCGCTTTTCTTTCTAGCGACCCCAGTATATTTTTATGGGGCTGGATTATTTCATCGTCGGACAATCAAAGAAATCAAATCTTTATGGAGGAAAGGGAGCACGACTCCCATCGTCAAGCGTTTTACTAGATTTGGGAGTATGAACCTTCTGGTATGTGCCATGTTACTCGCGTTATCATAAGGTGATGTCATGCATAAACAGGTTTCTACCGGAGTATCTGTCGCCTACTTTTCGTCGATTTCGCTTCTCATTCTTGCAGCCACGCAGCCACCTGTGAGCAGCGGTAAAGCCCAAGATACCACATATTTCGACGCCGTCGTGTTCCTGACCATGTTCTTACTTGTTGGTGAGTGAAGCCCATGTATTTTATATCTTGCGTGATATAATATAAATCATCAGGTCGTTACCCTCGACGCATATAGTAAAGCAAGGACTGCCGATGCAATTACTGCGCTTGGCTCGCTCCGTCCTGCCGAAGCTCTTCTACTCACCCCTGGCTCTACTTCTGATTCTACGGCCCCCACGATCGTTTCCCGTGATGATCCCGAAAAATGTGACGTGTCATTCGATAACGGTAGCTTTATTGCGTCTCCTGGATTCAGGTTCGAGAAGGTACCTGTTGACCTCTTGGAGGTCGGCGATGTGGTACGTGTGCAAAATGGTGCCACGCCACCATCGGATGGTACAATCGTGTCTGGTGCAGAGACATCCTTCGATGAAAGCTCTCTGACGGGCGAGGCTAGACTCGTCAAGAAAAATGTTGCGGACAAGGTTCTCCTCGGGACAATCAACAAGTCTAGGGCAGTAGACGTTCGAGTGGATGCTATTGGCGGTGTCACAATGTGAGCCAATCAACTGTGATAGTGCAAACATTATACCGACCTAATTCTACAGGTTGGACCAGATTGTGCAGATTGTCCGCGAAGGTCAGACTCGCAGGGCACCGATTGAGCGTATTGTCGACCACATCACAACTGTGTTCGTCCCGGTCGTTACTTTACTAGCAACTGTTACGTGGTTGATGTGGCTTGCCTTGGGTGTTAGCGGTGCCATCTCCAAGAGTTATTTAGATATAAGTCAAGGCGGATGGGGCGAGTATCTTTCAAGTGATACACTGAACTTTGTACTGACATCAGCTCTGTAGTCGTCTGGTCTCTCGAGTTTGCAATCGCAGTATTCGTCGTGGCGTGCCCTTGTGGCATTGGCCTGGCAGCACCTACCGCTCTTCTTGTGGGATCCGGCCTCGCAGCCAAACATGGAATCTTGGCCCGCGGAGGCGGCGAGGCTTTCCAAGAAATGGCCCAACTTGATATCATCGTGTTCGATAAGACCGGAACACTTACCGAAGGTGGCGAGCCCCGAGTGTCTGATGCCGAGATCTTGCTTTCGTCGGTGCCAGAGGAGAGAATTTTTGGTATTGTCATGGAGTTAGAATCTGCATCCTGTCACCCGCTCGCGAATGCAATTAGGCAGTACGCGGGGAAGCACGGTGCTACGCCTGTTACTGGCAGCGCATTCGACGAAATCGCTGGTAAAGGCGTCAAAGCGGATTTTGACGAAATGCGTTGCAAAGCAATAGTAGGAAACGAAGTCCTAATGCGAGACCATGATGTACTGCTTTCTCCAGACGTTCTCCAAGTGCTCGAGAGGTGGAAATCTGAGTCGAAGAGTATCGTCCTCCTTGCGGTCACGGTCGCAGACTTGGACAATCGATTCGTTGTTGCAGCTATATTCGCTGTGTCGGATCCCATCAGGAAGGAATCTACTAGTGTTATACGCCATTTGCAGGAGCAAGGCATTGGGATATGGATGATATCAGGGGACAACGAGACAACGGCTAAAGCAGTCGCGAAATCTGTGGGAATCCCCGAAATTAATGTAATCGCTGGCGTCCTGCCCCAACAAAAAGTTTGTTCTTGATGTTTGAATCCCCGTCATGCCATCTGACCTGTCCCACAGGCCGAAAAGATCGAGTGGCTGCAGCACAATGGCAGCAAACGTCCCCTTCACGATGGCAGCGTATGCTGCCCAAGGGGGCGTTAAATCGGCGATGTGTTGTCGCAATGGTTGGGGATGGTATCAATGACGCACCCGTGAGTTCTCTCTACAGGTATTTGTATTTTGTATTGACTGCCGTCAGGCACTAGCAGCCAGTGACATAGGAATAGCCATCGGATCTGGAAGTGAGCTTCAGCGTTTATTTGATGGCGTACATACTGACATACTTCAGGTGACATCGCGATATCTAGCGCTTCATTCATTCTTGTATCTTCAAACCTCGAAAGTTTACTCACTTTGAGTGATCTCTCGAAAACAGTGCTCAATCGCGTCAAACTTAACTTTGTACGTCTTTTCAGTCCCCTTGCACACCCACTTGCCATTAATATAATCCGTAGATGTGGGCAATTATGTATAATGTAATTGCAGTCCCCATCGCTGCTGGCGTCATATACCCTGCTGGACACGCGCGCCTAGCTCCCGTATGGGCATCATTGGCCATGGCACTATCGTAAGCAGCTTGACCAGGGTATAAAACATGAATTGATCAGTTACTCTAGCTCTGTATCTGTAGTTTGCTCTTCGCTCGCACTTAAATTATACAGAGAGCCGAAGATACAGCTTTAACAAGTTCAAATTTTTTCGGCAACATTGTAGTCAACTTGTTCATCCGGTCTGTATCATCCATGTTATCACTATATTCCTAGCGTATTTTATAAATACAATCTCTTACGCTTCTGGTCACGATCTCTGTGTTGCAAGAACCTCTCTGTCCTTCTTCGAACGATAAAACTCTGAAAATGAGAGTCGTATACCAAGGAACCGGCAATCCAAATCTGCATGCGATTGCAAGGCCTGCACAATAGTTTGCATGCGCTCACTGAATGCAGTGCTATATTCCCTGAGGAGTTTGCGAATCTGAGAAAGCGACTGGGTGTGAGCCAACGCGGTGGGTGCAGTGTACACCCCGCGGGCAGCATCCCGCACTTGGTCTAACCGAGCTGACTCGGATAAGGTGTAGTTGTAGAAATTATCCTATGGTGATTTTTGTTAGGAAAGAAACATGTGGATGAGACAGGATAAAGAAACGCTTACAATTGCCTCGCGGAACTGAAGGATCGTTGAAAATACCTCCCGAACTTGGGTCAGCAAGCTCTCCTGGCACGACAATAAGCGCGCGACAAACTTGCTTGCGAGCCAAGCTTACCTCTCTCCCTGCTTTAGGGCTGATTAGCAACACCTTCTTGACCATACGATCAAGATATGATTGATGAGCGTCGATCATAGCGTCAAGATCACCCTCCCGTCTCGCAAAGAATTCCATAAGAGCCTTCCATGAACACTCGATAACCTCGAGCTGTGTGTACGCCTGTATTTGGCGAATAAAATGGATCATTTCTGAAGTCGTGATCCGAATCTGGTGCCAGTCATACTCCAGTTCTGTATTGTGTGTCAGTACTGCAGCCACGTCTCTGACAGGAAGAAAGCATCGCAACATGATAAACACACCTTCCAACCGCCCTTCAACTCGTCCAGCACCTGCAACCCTCATCCAACCACTGCTCAACGCGCCTTCTACGCGCTTTATCGCCCATAGGTGTGCAAAGACCCGCTTGTACTTTTCTAGAGACCCGGGGTCGAGCAGGGTATCGAGCGGCGCGTCGACCTTGTATTCGAGCGTGAAGACATCCCATCCGAGCTCGCCGTGCGTATATTCTAACATGCGAGCGTCGAGGCGGCGGAGAACATCTGGTGGGTCGTTTTGTGCACTTGAAGTACGAATCGCTGTCTCGAGTGTCGCTGTGAGGTTGTGTCGGTAGAGGGTATTGGCAGGCCGAGCGAGAGAGGGCCTGTATGCCCATCAGTATGGATGGAATGATGGCATGAATTACATACCCAAGCGATTCCATGAGTTGCTCAGCAAAGTCACCGTAACCAAGCAGGAGGTAGTGCTTGAGCGCGGAGAGGTGATCGAGGAGGCGGAATTTCTCAGTGAAGACTTCAAACAGGCGAGCAGAAGCGGTGTTGTATGCACTGTCGATACTGCGTTCCAGTCCTGCGATATCGCTGTACTTTAGGACTATGGGGTAACATAAGTATCAACATAAAAGCGAGTGCAAGTGCAGAACCCACTTCCACCTGTATTGCTCATCTTCTCCCTCGTTGCTACCCAATCCGAATCGTGACAACTGTATCTGATAAAATTTAAGCTCTTGCCTGTCGAAAAGATCTTTCTTCCAAAGTTCTCGCCCACGAACATCGGGAGCATTTCTTTTCTAAAGTGATACTTCGCCTCCCATACACGGAGACCGCCTCCGCCATCGCTTCTATCTGCGCTCACAGAGTCCTCACCAAATGCGTCAATGCCACCTGCAAGACTTGAGGGATGCAGTCCTTGAAGATGCGCAAGTGATGGGTCGACGGAAACGAAGAATTCAGAGTGGGGGTCGTAGAGCTCGCCGGAGAAGAGCCATTTGTGCAGCGTATTGAAGAAGGGAGTGGATACCTGAAATTATATTAGCATAAAACAGTCGGTCAGCTAACACAAGTAAAGATGTTGCACCTCTTCCAAAAGTTGGTCAGTAAATTTTCTGACGAATGGATCCCCATTGTCGGTGTATGAATGGATGAGGTTAACGAGTGCCCCACCCTGTGCGTCATGGGCACCCTCAACACAGACGCTCATCATGCGCATACGGAGACGCCATTCTGTTATCCAGACGTCGAGGCGTTTAAGGGTGAGGCCAGTCTCCTCTCCTACAGGATCTGATTCCGAGCCCGGAACTGAGTTGGGTGCGTTGCCCATCTGAGACTCTAGAACGGCGATGAGTCGGTAGTATTCCGTAAGCAATGTCTGGAGATGATGGCAGAGGCTTTGCTCGATCATGCCGACAGAAGGGCGATCTTGTGTGTTGACGAACGCAGCTATGCGCGCGTAGAGATGACCTACCTCAGAAAGGCGATGAATGAGGGATTTAGTTGGGGGAGGTATGATATATTTCTGCGAGTAAGATGAGCACGATAGGATATTCTTTGGAGAATGCTTACAGAATCTTCGACAAAAACGAGTTTGGGCTGGGCGTCGTTGTCCGAGAGCGATAAGTGTACATATTTTCCAGAAATTCCCTGTAAGAGATATAACGTATCGCGAAGAAGTAAGTGTTCGGGGAGATGGGGTCGTCCTTCATCAGCACTTAAGTGTTCCGTCCCATAAGCGGGTGTCAATGGAATTGCATACCAGTGCGGGCGCGATATTCACGCAATATTTCTGCTTTCGAACTGCCCTTTAATTGTGATGAACGCGGAATTTCAGCAGGACTAGTGGTAAGAGTTGCGGATGGACGACGCGGGGCCTGGAGAGATGCGAGGAATGGACTTGGGGTTGCCTGGCGCGGAGAGGATGCGAGAGAATAGAGAAAGAGGAGGGATTCAGGTTTGCGAGACAGAATAGGCTATGCAAAGATAAGACGCGTGACCAACATAATGGTACACTCACTTGGTCTAGTAATCGTGAGAGGAGATTAGTGAACTTGAGCGATGCATTACTCGGAGATTCAGATTGTAACACTGCAAAAGAACACGGTCGCGGCTATTCATGCGCGATTTTGGGGTGACACATACAATGCCGTTTTATCTGTGCCGCTAAATGACCAGTATCGTTCTCGTGTGCGGTGCCAATGTTACTACAGAGCAGGTAAGTGACGCGCCGCAAGCTGAACTAGAGCATTGTTACCTTGCAAGGATATCCTTGCAATGTGCTATTAATTCTTCTTTGAGATGTGTATAAGACTGAATCTGGGGGACAAGGGACGTGACAAGGCTCTCGATTGACGCGCTCACATCGCGCATCGCGGTATACAGTTTTAGATCACACGGGTATGTTAAACAAAAGTAAATGGCCAGTTGCTTACTAAGCGAGCAACTTGGTTACACAACTTTTTCCTTTCAAGTTTACCTTGTATCCAGCTTTCCTCGAGCTTGAAATCGTGTTTGGGTAGTGTGATTGTTGAGAGACGTATCGTCGCTCCTGATAATCACACATCTCCAATCTGATTATGTACGCCCACGACCTCGGCCAGCCAGGATTTACACAAAGGGTATCACTGGTGTTTGCACGTCGGTAAAGAAATGGATGAAAATTTCAAGAATACTGCATACATCTTTGCCCTCTAGGTTCTGTGGTTAACTACATGTACACTCCCGCAATTCCTGTATTCTCGCTCTGGTCGTCAATCGTGCTTCTGGAAAGGGCACGATCACTGAGATCCTCTACACTGGTGAGGTCTTCTTCATGTGGATCCAGAATAAGTTATCTGAGTTCAAGTTTCTCTCAGCGTCCAGTTATTTTGGTGTAGACCAAGTGGACTGTCAAATACGCTGACCACGAGGCCGAACATTTAAGATTTGGATCGTTGACGCTCATGCCAATCACGCTATCTCCAATAAATTGGCAGGGACACGCAAACGATGCCATGATGCAGACATTGATCAAGCAGCAGCCAGTTGGATGGCCTGCGTTGGACTGACGCATCGGGGCTAAGCGGAGATTGAGGATGTAAATGGGGCAGAGAGGCGAGTACGGGACTTCTAGTGAGCTTCATTATACCACTCAAACGCTGGTCCATGCCGGTGATGGTCAATGAAGCGAAGGCTGTTAATTAAGCTTCTCGGGTTGGACTGCGAGCGAAGCGCGAAGATAAAAATATAGTTTGCGTAATGCCTTTTTTTCGGGACTGAGTGTCTTAACATTGTAGGGAAATTGCCAATATTAGCCTTTGCGCTATGAATCATGGTCAAACCTTCAAGACGATGTCGATTATCTGGGCTTCATATTGGGTCTTGATGTGTCAACAATGCAGCAAAGAAAGCACGGTTGATAAACTAGGCGAAACCGCGGACTTGATTAGAAAACATTTCGACTCGTTCGAAGTGCTTCGAACTGGCGCTGATCATGAAGCGTAATATGGGGCGACTTGAATGATCCTTTGTGTGTAGATATCCCAAAGTCCTCGGGTGAGATCTTACCCGTCCCGTCAGTGACGTGACCCAGCGGTCTCTAGGAATAAAGCGTAATAGTAATGCCTGCTCGGTCAGGATATTATCTGCTATTTTTAAAGAATCTGTCCCTCAAATGTGTTATTACCGCCTTCATCGTCTTCGGTCGTCTTTCCTACCTGCCAGTACAACGCTGATACATGTCGGACTCTCCTCTACGAACCGTCTCTTCTGCTCATGCATCACACCAAGATGGCACGACTTATCTTCAGCTCGCAGGTAGCGAAGGCAGGTCTGCCGAGGCCTTGGATAAGACAAATGACAAAGTGCATGATTGGGAACACGATCTAGCGAACCCCAGAAATTGGCCTCTCGCAAAGAAATGGATAACCACTACAATCGTCAGTTCTTCCATTAGCGAGTTCAATCCACCGGAACTCATGTTGGTATCGTGTCAGGTCTCGCTGTACACGCTTGTCACGCCGTTAGCAAGCGCTATCATGGCACCCGGTTTGCCTGACTTGGCCATAAAATTTGGCGTAACCGATCCAACAGTCTTAGCATTGACGCTAAGTATCTTCGTTCTGTCGTATGCCATTGGTCCATTATTTGCGGCACCATTATCGGAAGTATATGGTCGTGTGTGGGTGCGTGTTGCCCTTCTTTGATCTGATCGAAGAGACCATTGACCTGAACGAGTTCAAGGTGCTCCACCTAGGAAACCTCCTCTTTCTCGCGTTTAATCTAGGCTGCGCTTTATCACCCAACACTGTTTCCCTGATCGTATTTCGGTTTCTAGGTACGTCATGGAACTGTTGGAGCCGCAACTTTTACTCACTCTACGAAGCTGGATTGGCGGGGAGTGCACCTATAGCATGCGGCTCAAGCGTCATTAGCGATCTCTTTTTGGAACGCGAGCGCGCCTCAGCTATGGCATTATACAGCATTGGACCCATGATAGGCGAGTCTTACCTTGTTTTATAGCGCGCGATGTTGACTGAAGTTCACACAAGGCCCCGCTATCGGTCCCATTATGGGAGGTTTCATCGCAGAGTCAGCCGGTGTACAGTATGTTTTCTATGTCATCGCTGCGATCTCTGGTGTTGCCGCAATACTTGGCATCCCTCTCATGAGAGAAACATATGCACCGGTTATCAGGTTTCGTCTTAACGCCATGTCGCTGGATCCCGAAAAGACATCTGTAGGACGTCTCGTTCTCGCCGCACATCACATGGACAAGTGGACTCATTTATGGGTCAGTCTCAAGCGACCGGCTATTCTACTGACCCGGAATTTTATATGCTTCATCCTGAGCTTGTATATGGCTTTGTAAGTCTAATTTGGTGTCGCGCGACCCACTGATGTCATCTTTTAGGATGTACGGTCAGTACTACATCAAGTTATATTGGATACGGACTGAGATTGTATGTTAGGTATCTACTTCTTGTTGTTTACTACTTTCCCCGGTAAGATCATACCTGGCCAGCACTATGGAGATCGTTAATAACGACTTTCGCTCAGACCTCTTTGCGAACGTGTACCACTTCAGCATTGGAATCGGAGGTCTGACCTATATTGGAGTTGGTTTTGGATTCGTAGTTGCGACCGTGTTCGGCGCCAAACTTTCCGACAAGATCTACATATACGTATGTCTTCCTTGTACCTTGAACGTGTCAGCTCAATCATTGATTTCTATATTTAGCTTACTGCAAAAAATGGAGGGAGGGGTAAACCAGAGATGCGCGTCCCTGCTCTGATATTTGGGTCGTTGTTTGTCCCAGCGGGACTGCTGTGAGATTGATGCCTTTGTTCCTGCTCCCAGTCTAACATGCATCAGTTGGTATGGCTGGTCTGCCCAAGCCGAGGCCCACTTCATGATGCCTATCATTGGTACCTCTGTCTTTGGATTCGGAATATTGACATGTTTGTGGGTGTGCCCCCGTGCTTTGGCACTGTTCACGTTTGACCTCTCTAAAGCCTCCCTATTCAACTGTATCTCGTAGATACATTTACCTATGCTGCAAGCGCTACTGCAGCCGCTTCTGTCAGTCTTCCTTTACCCCTGATATCGTTTGCATTCACTGAATACGTCATATCAGACCCTCCGTTCATTTCTTGGGTTTGCATTCCCTTTGTTTGGACAACAGATGTTTGCGACACTAGGTTATGGCGGAGGGCAATACGCTGCTTGCAGGTTTCGCCATCATCATTGGTATACCCTTCCCCGTGTGGATATATTTCGCTGGTGAACGCATCCGCGCAAAGAGTCCCTTGACTCGTTAATTTGTTTGTCCCTTCTACCGAGGCATTTTCATGGTCATGAAAGTATGATAATTTTGAACCTTTTCAGAGCTTTTCAGAGGCACCAGATGACATCGTTCTATTATATCACAACGTCTGTCATGTAGGATTGGTGTATCTTTCCTACGCAGGTCCACCTAAGTATCTGTACAGTATTTAGGTCAATAGAAAATTTCAGCGAAACAGTGGTACAATGGTCGCTTAATTAGCGGGCCCGAAATCTGCCATTGAATTCAGCTAAAAACAGCGAAAGGCTAAAAGTGCATCAGGAATTATTCGACAACAGCACTGATGCTTAATTAAACCTCCAATGAGAAAATTTACTGGCCTCATCACAAGGCAGGCCACGCCCAACCGCCAACTATCCTGGCCATGTCAGGCAACCGAGGCGACTCTAATAGCTTTGATACAGATCGACATGTGAGCATGAGTCAGTGTTTTGGTGACTAGATTAAATGGTAATCAGACCATCATAATCGAAATTCGCAGTCAGGCGTCATGCTAGCCTGAGTGTGCGGTGTTGTTTTTAGCCTAGCATATAACAAGTACCTGTGGCATGCATGTAACGCCATAGCACTAGTCGCGTAGTCATGTCACTAAGAAGATATTTGTAAACGTTTGAACCAGCGCTTCTCATTACATCAGCTGTTCTTAGGTCAGTGACCTGCTACTACTTCTAGGCTGGAGCGGCGCGTTGTACTGACGACTTCATGATCTCTAATACGACATGGACAAAGCAAATACGCTACCATTGACCTCCAATACTCCTCCGTCGTCGCCGTCCAAGCAAAGAGATGCTTTCGCGTACCAGACTCGTCTGCTCCAGCGTACTACTTCTCGTTCATCAACGAATTCTCTTTCGCGAAATTCGTCCATCTCATCGCGTCCAACATCCCTTGTGAGCCCAACTACAACTGGTTCTAATCCGCCAGTGGTTCCTGCTACTAGACGATGGACACCTTCACATCGACCGGGTACCAGTCTTGACACTGTACGCGACAAGTGGGAAGAGCGCGCACGCGTGGAGGCTGTACTTGACGGACGCAGGTCGGTCAGTCCAACAAAGCAATTCGAAACTACACCCAGTCGTTCTAGCCCTGTGTCACAGTGATAGTATATCTACTATCTCTAGTCCATCCTCATTCACAGATTCTAGTTTGCAACGCACTTCAACTTATCATAAACGTCATACTTTTTCTGCTTCCCTTCCACCACACATAGTAGCAACTCCATTGTCTCCGAACACTACTGGAATATCCGTCGAGAACCCTGACTCGTCTACTAACTCATTTTCGACCCCAACTCATCATCGCATACGCCTCCCAACTGCAGCATCTATTCATTCTTCATCATTATCTGATATCAAGGAACTTGATCACCATGTGCCTTCTCCCATATCCCTTGATTCTCCCTCCCCCACCCACGCAAAGATCAAATACCATAGACAGCAACATCCTAGATTCTGCTGCACATGATCCAGTATCACGGATAGCTGACCCGTTCACATCGACGGTGATCAACACTCCGTGTAGTCCCTCAAAGTCTTTGTTCACACCTGAAACATCCACAACTATCCGCCGCCGCCCTACGTCACTCTATGGTTCACAGTCTTCATCTTTTCCCTTCCCAGAAAAGGAACCATTGTCCGGTCGCATCTCTGCAAGCCAGGATATTACCGACCACACTTTACGACTTCCAAGTCGTGTTTCACGAGTGTCAGATCATACAGACCTGACATCCAAGTTACCAGACCTTTCCTCCAGGATATCTGCATATACATCCCGATTTAATTCTCGTTCTTTTGATTCTACATCCCGTTCCGCTGAGAACATCTCCTCAACTGTCCTGCCAATCGTGGACCGCACTTCCCGTGCCCCTGACATTACCACTCGGGTTGCGGAATACACTTCGCGTCTTAACTCTTCTGAACGCCCGTCCCCCTCTCCTACGCATACCCCTACGTCCTCATTCGCATCCACTCAGAATTCCTTCACGTCTACATCTTCTTCGACCCCTCCACAAACACCCAATTCTTCCATCACGTCAATCCCGTCAACCTCCTCTTCTGTGATGTCACCTGCCCCGTACCGCTCCTCATACATGTCAAGTAAAAAGTCATCAACATATGGGCAAATTGCTGGGCATAAACTAGGACGCCATCTGCCCCGCATCGCGAGCGGGGATGCTGGGGATGACTGGGTTGATGAGCAGAAGCCCAATCCTCCACCACAACCAGAGCATGCTCCTGTTGTGGATGACTCACAGGTGGTGTCGCGACGAGCACGTCGTAATTCCAGGTATGAGCCGCCAGCGTCACCTATCACAGAAGAACTCGTAGCAGGGATGACAAACGCTTCTGATGTTACTGGAATTCCGGGGCGATTGCGTCTCTCACGGGATCAAACACCAGCGAGCCCGACTGCGCCAACAACCCTCCCTTCTTCTCGCTTGACCAGAGGCCTATGGGCCGATGTGCAGAGACATTTACTGCAAGCATATGAATATCTGTGCCATGTGGGAGAGGCGCAGCAGTGGATCGAGGGTTGCCTTGGGGAAGAGCTAGGCTTTGGGGTAGTGGAGATGGAGGAAGGAATGAGGAATGGTGTTGTACTAGCCCGGCTTGTCAGGGTTTTCAAGGGAGAAGGAGGGTTCAGAATTTACGAGGTGCGCTGGCAGTTTAAGATCGTGTGATTGAGCATGAACTCCGATTATTTACAGGCCCGAAAGTTGAATTTCCGCCACTCGGATAATATCAATCATTTCTTCGTTTTTGTTAGGGAAGTAGGATTGCCCGAGGTATGTCGCCACGCATCTACATCAGATATGACGGGTAACAATTTGCATAAGGGATTCATATTTGAATTGACCGATCTATACGAGAAGAAAAACTTTCCCAAGGTCATTTACTGCATACATGCACTTAGGTGAGCCCCTTTCGATCGGCAAACGTTCAAATTCGCTAATACCTCATAGTCACCTCCTCGCCCGTCGTGGTCTCGCCGAATGTATCGGAGATCTTCTCGGTCAACTTCAATTTTCCGATGACCAGTTGCAGAAGACGCAGAAAGGTCTTACTGACGCAGGTATTCCGATGCCCAACTTCGGCAATGTTGGCAGAGAACTAGCAAAGGAAATCAACGAGGAGCCTGATCCACCACCCCCCGAGCCAGAGGAAAGCGAGGAGGAACGTGCGTTCTACTTTATTTGCTTTCTCAATTTCTATCAATAGGCTGAATTTTACTCATAGGGCGCGATCGTCTCCTTTTGGAGAACGAGGACTCAATACGTTCGGTTCAATGCTTAGCCCGTGGCTTTCTGGTGCGCAAGGCACAGGCGACACAACGCGTCCGATTGCGTCTCACCGAACGATACGTTCCTCGTCTTCAAGCACATCTCCGTGGTGCCCTCGCCCGACGCTCCATTTCCGTCTCTCGTCAGCAGACGCGTGATATGACGCCCTGGGCTATTCGTTTGCAGGCTGCTGTCCGTAGTGTACTTGTCCGTCGCCGCTGGAGAGCATACATTGCTCGCATCAAAGCAGTCTCTCATCACGTAGTCAAGACCCAGGCCCAGATTCGTGGCGTCCTTGTACGTCGGCGATTCGAAAAGCTGAAAGCAGCCCTGAGGAGCGCTCGTGCTATCGTGGTGAAAATGCAATCAACTGCACGCGCCAAAATCGTGAAGCGGAACCACAGTGAAGTGGCGAAGACATTTGCGCGTGCGGAGGTAGCATTATCTGTGGTGAATGTCCAAGCTGCTGCGCACGGCTTCCTCCTCCGACGGGCGCTTGCAAGAAAACTCAGAAAACTGGACGCAGAAGAGGAGATCATTGTGGATCTACAGGCACAATGCCGCGGTGTTCTTGTGCGGAGACGCATACGGACGCAACTCGCCAAGCTGGATGATGTGTCTGCAACTGTCGTGCGCATACAGGCAGCCGTGCGGACCTATCTCGCACGCAAACGTCTTCTTCAACTCATCCGAGGTTTGCGGCGCGCGACTCCCATGCTTATCGGTCTGCAAGCGCGTGCACGCGCAAGCCTGGCTAGACAACGGCACCGTGATGTTGCAAAGTCCCTCTGCGAACTGAAGGTTGTAGCGAGTGTTGGAGGATTCCAAGCTCTTGCACGAGCTGCGATCATGCGAAACCGCCACCGTGAACAGCAGAAAGAACTAGAGTTTGTTGCTCCGGATGTGAACGGGTTCCAGGCAGTGGCGCGGGGATACCTCGTCAGGAGGGATTATCATGCGTGGCGAGATCATCTGCGGCGGAGTCAGCCTGCAGCGACGATGTTGCAGGCTTTGCTCCGTGGAGTGCTCCAGCGGAGGAAATTCCGTGCGAAGATTCAGTACTATCGCACGAATCTTGATAAAGTTGTCAAGATCCAGTCGCTCTTTAGGGCGAAGGAGACTAGGGAACAGTACAGGCAACTCACGCTGGGCAAGAACGTCACCGTTGGAACGATCAAGAACTTCGTACATTTATTGGATGATTCGGAGTCGGACTTCCAGGATGAGATCAAGGTGGAGCGGTTGAGGAAGCGCGTAGTGGAGGGTATTCGTGAGAACCAGGCTCTGGAGAGCGATGTCAGTGATCTCGACGTGAAGATTGCGCTTGTCGTGCAGAATGTGAAGTCGTTCGAGGAGCTTATCAAGGCACGGAAAAAGTACGGTGCGGATAGCGCTGCTGCTCACGCTACTAGGGCGTCTATCCTTGCTGCGCATGGAGACCCCTTTGCTGGACCGAATACTCTTGACCATGCAGCGAAGAAGAAGCTTGAATTGTACCAGCAGCTATTCTATCTCTTGCAGACGAGAGCAGAGTATCTAGGTGGACTCTTCGTTCAACTTTCTGACGAGACAGCGGAGAAAACACAGGCGTTTGACAGAACGGGTCGTGCTCACGTTGTTTGGGTATGGTCAAGACCGAAGGGAGGATTATCTCTTCTTGAAATTATTCCAGGTGCGCCTCACACAGTTTGTGGCGTCTGGTTACTGATATAGCTATCTTAGCTTTCGATTCGCGAGGAAATCCTAGCTGCGCCGTCGATTTCGGATGTCGTGCGTGGACATCCGATGTATATCAACATAGCAGTGCAGTACGTCCGCCCACGACAGGTAACGTACATCCGTGAAACGCTGCAGGGGATCATTCGCGAGCTCCTGGAGGCTGTCGATCTTGACCTGGAACCTGATCCTACAGTGGTATGTATTCTTGTGTTTCATGTATGACGACGTTTCACCTTGTCTAGATCCACCGGTCACGAATAAATGTGGAGGAAATGCGATCTGGAATCGCAAGCACGAAGCCCAAAGATGTTCCATTTTACGAGGCTTTAAAGGATCCTGACACCAGGGCTGAGTACATCAGACGCACGTGCTTGTTTCTTCTTGATGTGTTGGTGCTTATTATGATGGATTTGCAGATCTCCAGAAACTTCAGTGGTGGACTGAAGCCTTTGCTACATCCATATTCGAGTCGACTCGCAGGATGCCCTACAGTGTGCGATTCATGGCGCGCGAAACGTTTATCCAGTTGAAGGAAAAGTTTCCCGGAGCGCCTGATGAAGTGTACGCAGCCTGCATTGGTAGGTTGGTATATTACCGGTACTTAAACCCCGCCATCTTGTATGTTTTTACCTTCGGTCCTCTCGTAACAGGCGCTTATCACCCACATTTGCAGATCGCCTGAAAACTTTGATATGGTTGCATCGGTAGATATCGCAACCAGGAAGAATCTCGCGCAAATCTCCAAGGTCTTGACGCAGGTTGCATCAGGCTCTGAGTTCAATGATGATCAGCCTAATTATGTGCCCATTAACGAGTGCGTGCGCACATTGATCATGCAGATGACCAATTGGCTAGTGCGAAGTGAGTTGTTTTTTATTATTATATTCAGTGTATCTGGTATTCATCCCCTTCGATAACCAGCGGTCGCAGATGTCCCCGATGCTGAAAGTCATTACCATGCCCATGAGTTCTTGGATGCCACAGTCCAACCAAAGCCCATTTACATCTCTCCAAACGAGGTGTACGGCATGCATGTCCTACTTTCGCAATATCAAGAAAAACTGGTGGGTGCATTCAATCAGGAAGGATGCTTTGAGGCTGAAGAATATACTACAAGTCTCCTGATCGACATGATGCCTTGCGCGTTATTCTGCATGAGCTGGATGGTGTGCCGCATCTTGATAACGATGAGCTCAAGGATGCCAGAGATCGTGCGGTTACTCTGGAGCTGACGAACAGGTTTGCTCATGTTCGAGGTAAGCTCGGAATACTCGATATCGAGGACGTTGTTGACGGTAATGCAGATCCACAAGCTGACGAGAAAGCGCTCTGGGTACAAGCAAAGCGTAGCGTGCTTGCAATTTTACGCGTCCAACCTGCGCAAGATCTTGTCGAATCTTTGATGCGTCCTGTGAGCGATGACGATGAACTTCGTTGGGAGAACATCTTGGTCGAAATGGATAACGAACCAATGCCACGGCGTATGCCTTCAACTTCCGCAGGCGAGTCTGCATATAGACTAGAAGATATTCGATCGTGAGTTACAACGAGAAGTATGGAAGATATAGCTGACCAAAAAATTATGTAAGGTTGTCCTTCAAAGAAGTCAAAGCTCGTGCCATTTCCTTCCTTCTTGGACTCGAGAAACAGGGCAAGATTACGCGCAACGACGGATTCCAGGGCATCCTGAATGCCATTGCCAGCGATGTCCGCAGCAAGCACCGCAAGCGATTACAGCGTCAACAGGAGATGAATAGCATGGTAGACGCCCTGAAGCACCTTTCCGAACGGAAGAAGTATTTCGAAGAGCAAATTGACAGTTATCACAATTACGTTGAAGCTGCGATGGCGACCATGCAGCGAGGCAAAGGGTAAAGATCAATTGTGTTTGTACCCTACATTGTACTAACTCTTGAATAGGAAGAAGCGTTTTGTTCTGCCGTTCACAAAGCAGTACTTTCATCTGCGTGACTTGCAGAAGTCGGGGAAAAATCCTCAGTTCGGATCTTTCAAATACAGTGCGAGGGATTTGTACGAGAAGGGTATATTACTCTCCATCGATCAATTCTCTCCCCGTCAGTTTGACAAAATTGACATCATCATTTCTTCAAACAAACCTGGCATCTTCACTATGGAAGTACTCAATAACACCCTGGGGATCACCAATCGGATAGCTTCTACTGATCTGCGTATGGAAGACTTGTTGCAAGCTCAATTTGAGAACCAGGCTTCCCTTTCTTTATACAATGGACTGGTAAAAGTCAACATTAGTCTATTGCTCTACCAGATCAACAAGAAGTGAGTGCGTTTCACCGTACATATCTTTGTGTTCTGACCCTCTTAACTTTTAGATTCTATGTGTAGTCGATACTTGCTCTCGAGATGGACTCATCTTGTATCTACTGATTTTTTTTACCTCGGCATCTTGCATCATATATCTTCGCATTTTTTTTACCTGTGGTCCATCATACAATCATGTATTACTTTGCATACAAACTGCGATTGACTGCGTTACATATGATGACGACGGTGACATTACCTTACTTTTGCACCAAGCTTGAAAGGTCTCTGATCTCGAACTCTCAGCAAACGCTAAGCACTCTATTCGGAGATGGCCGCTCAGTTGTGGAAGTCAGCAAGTGCGGGACTTATTATTCGGCTGCCACCTCAACGCTACTTTGACTCTATTCAATATTCACACTGCAATTTTACATCTACTACGAATAGTGACCATGTCTTGTGCATATACGGTGCGCATATTATGTACGATCGGCGTAGACATGCTCACGAATTATATGATCAGCATCCGCTGGCATAATGATTTGGTTCCAAAACAACTACTGATTTATCATTCCGAGTGTACACGTGTTCTACAAATCGTGTGCATTTCTCCTACCTCAGCGACTGAAATGATAGTCAAGTCGTATTCGATTCAAGTTTTGCCTTCATTCGTCTTCAAGTTATATCATTATGTAAATCTCTCCCGATGTTCCTTCACCGAGATCCACATAACGTAAACGATTCTGGTTTGATTGACAACTTCGCACGAAGACACTCTCAGATGACACCTGAATTTCGTGGCATCTTGGAGAGCATTGGCTGTGCGATTAGGGCAAGCATAGTCTGAATCCGATGATACTTCTGATCAGTTGTCAACTGTTGGTGATGCAGGTATTTCAAATGCGAACAGAAGATGCGAGGACTGGTGCCGCACAAGCGGGGAAGCACGTCACTATGAAAAGAGGTCGGTCCTCGCAACATGGAACAACTTGATTTCTGGCATAGAGTAAACAAAAAAAAAACACTAGGTAGTAGTAAGGGGAATGGATATAAGGGGATAGATACGAATAAATGGGTTGACCGCAAGAAGTTAAAGCTTTATCTTTGGCTCTCTGTACAGCTTGAGCGCGAGGGATGAGCAAATCACAGATACAGAGCTTAGATAACACATCAGTATAGGTCATACCTAGTCAAGAGGTACATACGACAATGCCATGGCCAATGACGCCCAGACGGGGGCTAAGCGCGCGTGTCCGACAGGGTATATGACGCCAGCAGCGATGGGGACAGCGATCAAGTTATACATAAATGCCCACACCTACAAAATATGTTAACAGCGAGAGGTGGTGCGAGAAAGGGACGAAACGTACAAAGTTAAGCTTCACGCGATTAAACACTTTTTTCGATAAGTCGCTCAGTGTGAGTAAAGTTTTGAGGTTAGAGTATAAGAGAATGAATGAAGCGCTAGATAATGCGATGTCACCTGTTATCGAGCTCGGTTAGTATGCACTCTTTTAGCAGTTGGATGGACAACAGAGCTTACTTCCACATCCGATAGCTATTCCTATGTCGCTGACAGCCAGCGCCTAACGCCACAGTCAATTCAAAACACAGAACGAAGACATGCATAGAGAACTCACAGGTGCATCATTAATACCATCCCCAACCATTGCGACGACACAACGCTCATTTGACGCTGACCTAGACATTATACGCTGCCATCGCGAAGATGGACGTCTGCTGCCATTGTGCTGTAGCCACTCGATCTTTTCGGCCTGTGGGACAGGTCAGATGACATGACGGGGATTCGAACATTAAGAACAGACTTTTTGTTGAGGCAGGACACCAGCAATCACATTAATTTCGGGGATTCCCACAGATTTCGCGACTGCTTTAGCCGTAGTCTCGTTGTCCCCTGATATCATCCACGTCCCAATGCCCTGCTCCTGCAAATGGCGTATAACACCACTAGCTTCCTTCCTGATGGGATCCGACACAGCGAATATTGCTGCAACAACGAATCGATTGTCCAGGTCTGCGACCGTGACCGCAAGGAGGACGATACTCTTCGACTCAGATTTCCACCTCTCGAGCATTTGGAGAACGTCTGGAGAAAGCAGTACATCATGGTCTCGCATTAGGGCCTCGTTTCCTATTATCGCCTTGCAACGCATTTCGTCAAAATCCGCTTTGACGCCTTTACCAGCGATTTCGTCGAATGCGCTGCCAGTCACAGGCGTAGCACCGTGCTTCCCCGCATGCTGCCTAATTGCATTCGCGAGCGGGTGACAGGATGCAGATTCTAACTCCGCGGCAATCCCAAGAAGCATTTTCTCAGGCACCGAGGAAAGCAAAATCTCGGCATCAGACACTCGGGGCTCGCCACCTTCGGTAAGTGTTCCGGTCTTATCGAACACGATGATATCAAGTTGGGCCATTTCTTGGAAAGCCTCGCCGCCTCCGCGGGCCAAGATTCCATGTTTGGCTGCGAGGCCGGATCCCACCAGAAGAGCGGTAGGTGCTGCCAGGCCAATGCCACAAGGGCACGCCACGACGAATACTGCGATTGCAAACTCGAGAGACCAGACGACTACAGAGCTGATGTCAGTACAAGGTTCAGAAATTATTTGAAAGAAACTTACTCCATCCGCCTACACTTATATCTAAGTAACTCTTAGGGATGGCACCGCTAACACCTAAGGCAAGCCACATCAACCACGTAACGATCGCCAGTAAAGTGATGATTGGGACAAAAACGCCTGTAATATGGTCTGCGACACGCTCAATGGGTGCCCTACGAGTTTGGCCCTCGCGGACAATCTGCACGATCTGATCCAACCTTTAGAACTAGGTCAGACCAACAATATTTTGAGAATCGAAGTTGGGGGACTAACAATGTGACACCGCCAATAGCATCAACTCGAACATCTACAGCTCTAGACTTGTTGATAGTTCCAAGAAGAACCTTGTCCCCGATGTTCTTCTTAATAAGTCGAGCCTCGCCCGTTAAAGAGCTTTCGTCGAAGGATGTCTCCACACCAGAGACGATTGTACCGTCTGATGGTGGCGTCGCACCATTTTGCACACGCACCACATCGCCAACTTCCAAGAGGTCTATAGGTACCTTCTCAAACTTGAACCCAGGAGACGCTACAAGGCTACCGTTATCATATGCTACGTCACATTTTTCAGGGTCATTCTGTGGGATGACCGTAGAATCAGAAGCAGAGCGAGGGGACAAGATAAGAGCTCCGGTAGGGCGAAGGGACCCAAGTGCAGTAATGGCGTCTGCAGTCCTCGCTTTACTGTATGCCTCTAGGTAGCGGCCTAATTATTAGGGTAGATGAGCAGGTAAGATAGGCAACGCTCGGGTTCCACTCACCAGCAAGTAAAAACATAGTCAAGAACACGACATAGTCAAAATATGTTGTTTCTTGCCCTGTACCATCGCTCGAAGGTGGCTGTATTGCTGCAAGGGCTAGAACCACGATCGATGAAAAATAGGCCACAGTTACTCCAGTAGAGACCTGTTCATCATATCATCATCACGTGACAACGCGGACAACACGGTGCATACCAGAAGGTTCATGCTCCCAAATCTAATGAAGCGCATGATAATAGGAGTCGTGCTCCCTCTCCTCCACAAAGCTCTAATTTCTTTGATACTCCGACGATGAAATGTGCCAGCGCCATAGAAATATACTGGGGTCGCGAGGAAGAAGAGTGCCCACTCGATTCGCGATACGTTTCCATTCCACATGGGCTGCATTAAATATAGCTTCGTGCGATTGCCAGCGGGAAGAAGGCTCATGCAAACGACACCGATGATGAACGTGGGTATCGTAATTATGAACGTGAAAATCAAGTGTTGCAGCAAAACTCGTTGCTCGCGTCGCTGCATGCGATGCGTACGTTCTTCGAGGGTAGGTGGATGATGGATCGATACACTGTATGACGCCGGTTCCACGGACACAATAGTGGAGGTGATGGAGCGGATGGTGAAGTCTGGAGGAGATGGCAAGTACGATATTTCCATTACGGAATCCATATGGTTTGATAATGATTTGATAATGGAAACGTTGGGCTGGAGCTTGTTTAAGGCAGCCATGATTTTGGCTGGACAGTGTCTGATTCGTAGATATCAGTGACCCTGCATGCAACCAAAATAAGATTAACGCACTGGCAGTACATTCCGTTGACACGTAGAGATAATTTCCGAGGACCTGTTGTTGTCCCGTTATTTGTTGATGTCAATGGGACGAGGGGCTCAATCTTGATGACGTCGACCTCGAAGCCACAGTCGTCGATCGACTTGGTCACGGAGCCGACTAGATCCTTTCGAGCAACAACAACTGTGGCAGAGTTACTCAGGAGGCTAACGGCTACTTTGGAGATACCAGGGAGTTGTGAAACTATTTCGGTGATGGTACCCGAGCATGAAGAGCACGTCATACCACCCACGGACAGGGTGATAACATGTGCCACGTCATCAGTGTCTACCTTGTGCAACGAGCTTAGGCTCCACTCTGGGTCCTTTAGCGTGTGGCAATCCGTTGGAGGGACACTGTTAGTATATCGGTGGCTAGTATTAGCCTGCAGTGGTGAAACGGTGTCATTTAGTAAAATGGCGGCCGCCTCCTGACACGATAAACAATGTTCCATATGCTTTCGATGTCTTCCAGAAATCATGGAGCTCATCCCTCGCGCTGCTTGTAAAAGCGTGTGCTCGGAGGAAATGGAATCTGGGTCAGATACATCAAACCCAGCGTCCTCAAGTATGCAATGTATGGTGTGTAGGGGTGTTGAGAGAGCATGCTCGACTGCCACTGACTGGTGTACAATGGACACGTCTACCCTTGTTGGAGGGGGAGAAAGAGAGAAGAGCACTTCATTGATCGTGTTTACACAGCTGAGACAAAATCAACATCAGCAGAATAAAAATTATGACTGTTGTATATACCTGCTGCAGTGAATATTAGACACAGAGATAGTGGTGACATGGTTTTCGGACGATGTGTTCATCAGCCTACTTGGGTGCGATTAAATGAAGTGGGAGAAAAAATGGGGGGTGGGGGAACAGGATACACCAGATTGGTCATGGCACATTATATAGCGAAGGCATAGCAAGATATATCTGACTCATCATATACCTCTCTTGAGTGCGTGTGTGCATCACCACTATCCAGAAAATGCCTCACCACGCACAATTGCCTCAGTGTTACGTAAGTGGGCTTGGCTGAATGGGACTAGTGTCCTGTAAATTTAGTACATTATTATGTAATTTAGACTCACACACATGTAAGTAATTTATTTTGGTTAGTTTGCTTTTTGCTTCAGTCTAGAACACTGTTGTATCAGTCGAACCTGAATGCACAACAGCCTGGCGACCGCGGTTCCTATTTCTATAGCACTACACCACCGACTACCGCTTTAGGCCGTAGGAATACCATACGAAGGTTTAACTGATACTACCCAAAGATTTAGAGTGCGTGTAAGTGATTTATGAGAGGACAGTCATCGACATTTAGTTGAGGAACCGAAGGTATGTACGAGCGCGGATCCGAGCCCGGCACCCAGCAAATAATCGTAGCGGCACTCGGTACCGTCGAGGTGATACATTTGGAATTCCACGTATTGAATAGCTTTTTACTACGAGCTGTAGAGCATTAATGAAATTGTATTCATTCTTTCCCGTCAAGGAGAACATAGTATGTCCATGAAAAAAAACTTGGGAGTGAAGAATAGACTAGATTTGCAAAGCTGAATGCCGACTACTACTACTCCTGTGGGCCCATCAGAGAACCTGTGAGAAGAAATTCTGAAGAATATATCGTAATATATAGGAAATTTTTTTGTCACATTGGAATATATGAGTATGTACAGTGTACTACCAGTACTTTTCCCACTATGGGTACTTTTCCCACTTGTGCTAAAACTTCATCAATTATTATTACTTTGGCCTGGCACTTGAGACCTGTGTTAAGAAGTGTAAAAAGCAAGATCCTATGAAGCCACAACAAGAATATAAGTGATGTGTAAAGCTGGACAGCCCATTCAGTTGAGGAAATGGTACAATTGTGCTGAGAAACAACTTTTGTACCGGACACAGCACCTGACGATTCACTCTAAGTGGCAAAATAAATGGTATCATTTTAATCAGTAAGGTATTCTACACAGATTCTCTCTACAGAAGGAAGTGATTGGGGCTGAATTCCGTGTTATATAAGATAATTTGTGCCAAAGGATCTTCAAGCGTGACAAAATGTGACAACACGAGATAGCTGTAGTAGTGAGTCTTCCGACGAAGACGACGGTTAGTCACACGCTGTCACATTGGGAAACCTACTGCATTTGTGTGACATCTTAACACTGCATGTTCTAAGTCATTCAGCATGTTCAACATTGCGAGAATAAAAAAATGTTGCAGAGGAAGTGTCTATTTAGATGCCTAACAATAATACTATGTACTTAGATTTTCTCAGATTGTGGTGTACGGTCCTAAACTCGACAAATGTGAATCTGGTGGGAAAGGTACCGGTAGTACACTGTAAAGGCACCATAATCAACATAATCGCCAGCAAGAACTCACCGGTTTACTGATGGGTAAGAAAAGCCGAGAACTTCAATCATCGAAACATTAGCGGTGATGAGGTCCAAGGCAAATTCGAGCATAGAAATCATATGAAACTCAAAGAGTCTTTAGATGAGGTCAACAGGCTAAAGTTTTAGCTGTCTTTCAGATGGACTCACTTGGAAGGTCTCGCATCCGTACATCATGGTCCCTCTCGCGTCTTCAGTACAAGTCATCTTCAGCCGTGCTGTCAGCTATATCATTCGCGCAGACTGCTTGAACCACCTTCTCCAGCTTCATCGATGGCTTTGCGCTTGCCTTTCCAGTCATTGACAAATGTGGTGGCAGTGAGTGAGCCACCGCTGTCGAGCACTTGTAAGCTTGTTCTCTTCTCACTGACGAAGATAGATGATCGTTGTGGTTTCGATTCTTGGGTACGTGATGGACAAGGCAATGACAACAATGAACATTATGGGGAGAAGCTTCACACTGGCGATCTCAAATTGTAAGTATTCCCAAACTCATGGAAGAACTTGATGCTCAAGTATCTTCATAAAGGAACATCCGGCTTCCAGGAGCTCAAATGGATCAGGTGATGCTGAGTTGAGCGCAATATGCAGGTGGGCAATGGAGAGAACGAAACCAACCTATTTTATGCAAAAGGACATGTGAATTTTCGCAAGAGACACAACCCATCAAGGAAATAAAAACTCACAAAACATTTCGACATACATCGAAGCGAAGCGAAAACCTCTCTACTCCAGATTATCTAAAGAAGTACCCCTAAATCGGCTCGGCCCACGGTCTGGACCTGAAGCTTGAAGCCGGACCTTACTGAAAATTTAAAATTTAAAATTAGTTTTACACTCAGATATTTATATATCTCGGGTCAGGCTGCTTCAAGCCTTGGTGGATGGAGAACCACATGATAACTATCAGAGCGGTCTCTTTTTCAAATGGTCGACCGGGCCTCCACACTGTAGTTAGCTCAGTTTACTAGTACTTCCAGACTTCGCCGCCGCCGTTCAATCATACTACCGGGGCCTCTTCTCGAGATATGCCTCGGACGACCATCGCGAGCGTTAACTTTATAAGTCCTTTATAAAATAGTGTTTTATACAATTCATAATCTTGCAGCTGTGTCTCTTGCAAGTAGCAGATGACTCCAGCCAATACCTTTGAAAAAACTTCAAGTCTACATGATTTTCAGAAGTGAAACTCAGTTGGGAATTTCCAAATGTGAAATTTCCTAATGATTACGTCGATGAAGGACTTGCAAAATTTGAAATCAAGCTCATTTCCTAGTCGTGTGCTTTCCTCATGTACG
>JABBWL010000368.1:0-56414 GCA_016758765.1 Suillus cothurnatus | reverse complement strand
TATGTATTGCTTTCTCCTCAAACAGTGCATTCGTGATATGCTTCATGCTCTCGACATTGCCGTCGACGCTCGTTTTCTTTACTGCCACAGTCGCCTATGCTACTATCCCCTACGGTCACTTCGTGACCCACCACTACTTCGTGATTTTCAACTACAGACCTCAAATTTACACCAATCACTTAGCTACTTCACTGAATACATTCAACGTATTCCCATATCCTATTCCAAGTGAAACGAAGCAATTTCATAAAGAAATGATAGAGATAGCATTTTCTACGTGACACCAGGAAAAGTCACGAACTAGTGTCACCTGCCGAGGTCCTTCGTGATTGTTACAAGCTGGGATTCATTGCTATGCCATGGGATGTCGCCGGGGGAAGCTAGCAGCATCTACAGACCCCGAGTATGAGTCACGGATCCAGGCGGCACTTGCAGATGTTGCAAATGGCACGCACAAGAATATCACAAGGGCTGCAAAGGCATACAAGGTAAAATCAATGTGGTTTTGAGTCCCTACACTTGAATGCTAAACTCATTTTACAGGTTGCACGGCAGACTCTTAAAGATCGCAGTAGTGGTCTTCATATGTCTGTGAAGGATTACAGCACCTCACCACAGATCCTTAACCCACATCCATATTTCACTCAGCATTGAGCAATATCCCCCTTAACATTAATCATTGCTTATACACATACAAATCCATCTAACCCGGACATACTGTAACTCGCGACATAGTATTAGCATCTGATATCTAATAATTGCATGGTATATTCGAGTTTCGATGTTGTCGAGCACGCCGAGCGGACTCTGAATTTGGCCAGAGTGACCGTCAGTGACTCTATGTGACATCTGCGTGACTCACGAAGTCACCTGGGTTGCCCAATAAGTAAGGCTTAGTTAGACGGACTAGCAGTCTAGCACATGCATAGGGGGAACCAAAAGCAAGTTTTCTAACCTCATAAAGTGCGTCAAGGAAATCTCGTGTCTAGACTAGAAACTGTTGCCCGATAGCATGATCCACCAGTTCACCTCAAACAAGTCAAACGATAAAAAGTAGTCTAACTGAATATGTTTCCTCGTTCATATTCTTGCCTCCCACCTAACACCAAATTCCAGGTGTCATGACAAGTGATGAGAGAAGACACCAACCTTGTCTGGGTATTTCCATTTCCATCTCTGTTTATTTATTTTTCTATTGCATTCAGTTTGAGCGTGTGACAGTGATGTGGCACAACTAGAGCGCTTACCCTTCGAGTGGCTGGTCGCGTTGACACCTCGCCATCAAGAGACATCATACGCTTCACTGGCACGCGAATATCAGAATCCAGGTGCGATAGTGGTTTGAGTGCCGGATGTTGGTTCCGGGACGACACATCTTGCTTATTGTCTCTCGAGCTCCCAGATGGTGGCTGCGAACGATTAAGATTGACTGCGCATTGATAACAAGGGCATGTTCCTTACAGCTTCCCTGAGGCGATTTGCTAGACATGTTTCTAGTTGCAGTATTTTATCTTCATGCTGCTTGATGAGATTGTTTTTCTAATGCCACAGTAGATCAGCGACGACTTGTGGGAGGCGAAAACAAACCCTTTTTATCTCATTGTCCTTTTCTATGAGTGTTCTCTCATAAGCTTTTTTGGCTCGATCATTAAGGTCATGGACCAACATCCATTCATTCTCGTTCTAAAGCAAACAAGGTGAACAACCATTAATCACATATATCCGTCTTACCATGTCATTTTGCTTATAGCGCACAGTGATGTTCGCCGCTCTATCAACATGTCGTTGTTCAGATTGTTCAAGGGCTTCGACACGCGTCTTCAGCACCGAGATCTCCCGTTGTAATTGCGCGTTCTCCTGAACCAGGGATTTCTCGAGATGGTTCGAGACTTCCTTGCGCACCTCATCATTATGCGATCTATTGTGCACCAACTCCGCCTCGGCCTTCTGTAACCTGTGATCGAGATTTAGTAAGCGCTATCAGGAAATTTTGGCGAGGCTCACCCGTCTTTGTCTCGTTGTTCCTTGAAGATTGCAGTGTTCTTCATATTCTGGCTTGCTTTGTGATCATTCATAACTGCCTGAAACCCGGAATTTCTAAGAATGTACTGTCATCAGCGCGTGAATGGCAAGAGACGCAAAGACCATACTCCTGTCTCATTAATTCCATTTCTTGCTGCATGGGATTTATTTTTTCCTGAAAGCTGTTGCACATAGAGTTGGGTAAAAAAAAATAACCTGGACGATTGAACGTATTCATTACCCTGACTGGCTGTTAGCCAACCTAGACTCGACTTGGGCAAGTTTGCGGAGAGCGCCACTCGTTTCATTCTTCTGGAGCTTCAAATCCCGGGACATGTCCGCAACGCGTTCGGCTGGATGGCCATAAGAGTCACTATCCAAAAAGATGACAAAAGCCGAACTCACAGATCTGCTGAAGATCTGACATTGTTGACTTTCTATAATTCCCGAAGTGCTCCTCTAGTTCTATGATGCGTATCCGGGCATCTAGCAGCTCAGACTCCATATCCTGCAGTTTGTCGCGCAGGAGACCGGTCAGTGATGACATTCTGTGTCCTCTATGAAGCCTACTAAGGGGTAAGTATGATTCAGGAATATTATTAACCGGCATTTGCCGGTTGACTTTGAAAAATCATGCGAAAAATTAACTTCATCAGAATCTGGCGTTGGCCAAACATCAGGCTGCAGCACTCTGTAGTGCATTTGCCTGATGAACGTCTAACGTTAGGCCTCACCGGTGCACCGCCCAGTGAAAAACGGTCCAAGCCATATCTACGGCAAACGACGGAAATATTAGTTATATACCAATAATATTGCGATAATTACGCAAATCAATAAATTGAAAGTGCGGTTGATCCATTGAGCAAAGATCCGTTGAAGATTGGTTGAACATGGAAATTCTGAGGGCATCTGGGAATCGTTAATTCCGGGAGCTGAAAGTCCGGCCGGACAGTACAGTGATCACGTGCACACGGACGCTTGTTATTTCCCACACTGTTGTCAGCCGCTGCACCCCATGATATGGCACTGTACTTCAAGTCTTCCAGCCTGTGCCCAACAACATAAGTACTCTGGTTACTGGTACTAAGTACACCGCTTGCAGTCTTGCACCCTTGCAGCCTCCAATTTTCTCGAATTCCCGGACTCCACGACTCTCAGACTTTCTGACTTGACTGTGCTCAACATTTGAATGTTTGAACATTCTTGCGCATCAGCTGTGCACGCACCATCACTTCATGCGATGACGTCGATATGCAGTGGACCAATTATGATATATATTGGGACATTCCATCCATACTCAGTTCACCTCAGCTTTCTTCTTCCCCTTCATCATCTTGTCCTCCCCTCAGCAAAATCTTGCTGTTGACCTCAACCATCCTGGTACCTAGGCTCGTGACCAGCCTGGCCTAATACTACCACGGTTGCACAAGTGGTGACTACGTCAATAAATTCTCACCATCTCAAATTGACGCATAGTCAGACTGGTTACGAGTCTAGGGGCCCCGTGCTAATAGACGACAGCTCAGACATCAGAGTTCACTGGATGATCACAGGGTCACCCTTATTCACTGCATACATCGTCGTCATTGCGCAGGAGATACTCGAGCTTGGACTGGCTACCGCGTTTGCTGTTAGCCTGAATGCTATCAGTCTTGTGAACTCGGCCAAGGGTACCATCTTGCTTTCGTGCGTACTTTTCACATGCCATCTTTGCATGAAGTCTTGATACCTTTCGCCCAGTCTTGGGGCGCCGTCCAGACTTTGCTTCGAGAAATTTATCGATGTAAGCGTACAATTGTCTATCAATGGATAGATATCGATTATTCAACTAGGCTATCATCGACCTGCTTATCCCCGGTTAACATACAGGATTTAAGGAACGCCTGAAGCTGACTTGTATGGCAAGCCAGAGTTTCTGTTCTTTGGCCCTGGTGGTAGGGTTACTACATGTCCGATATACCATGGAGGTGACTAACATCTTGTGTAGAGGGTACAACAAACATGGTAGGTTGGATGGCGCTACGTGCTCGCGATCGTGATGCCGAGACATAGTGGATGTCATTCATCACCGCTGAGCTTTTGGGTGGTAGTATTCCCCATTATACATACGGAATGACGTCGTTGTTTATTTGTCGACGTGTTTGGCATTCACAAGCAGCTTGGGTTGAGGGAGAAGGATATCGCAAAAGTTCAAACTGGTGGCCCTGGTGTGTTCGTATCCTCACTCTTAGGAAGTCGTCCTTGACATTTTTCAAACCCAGACCTTAGTTCAAATGAGATTCTCTTGAGTTCAGAAAAGACGACTGCTATTATCGATTGCAGTCACGGTGTCCTTGTCAACTCTGCAGGTATCAATGGGGAGGAGTTCATCCGACTCACCAAACATCGTCTGAAGCCCAATTAGTCACGTTGAACTACGGAGAGCGGCTCTTGTCCATCTTTAGTAAGTCGCAAAAAAGTATACTTCATATCATCACCTTCAATGTTTAACATGACAGTTTTTAGGGTAGTCACAGATCTGGGCGGCCCACCAGCATATAAAGTGGATGCTGGTTGAATTCGTTTTCCTTGTCTTTACCTCTCATTTTTCATCTACTGTTTTTCGAGCTTCCCTTCAAGTTCCTCCTTCTCTTATCGATGTCGTACTGTGAGGGCAGCACGGCGCACGGCGCTGAGGGTAGCACAGCGCACTCTGAGGGCAGCCTGACTCGCCACAGTACATCCATCGTCGAGAACAGACGGAACAACCACGATCTTCAACTACCCGAGCTAGATCCATCTCAAGCAACGTTTGTGCAAGCTCGGCAGCGACGCAAAATTGCCAAATTGGAGGGGATGATAGAGAATCTCGAGTCGGGGTGAGCTGTGAAAGAAAGGTATCATTCCGACCGCCGTTGCATACGTTGGATTGGGTTTGCTCACCGACACGATGCGTCAGGCAAACGAACTACTACCTAGCCCAAGGAAGAGCGTTCAGGCGTGTTGGCGCTCTATTCGATGGCATCGAGGATCTCGTGTCAGAAAATGACAGAAGATATGATATCGATGGGGATGAGGATGGTGAGGCTGCTACTGTTGAGTCAGTTTTTTTTCTCGTAACGAGTATCCTCGTTGACTTTTTTATGCAGCCAAGATAGGCTGCATGTAGGGTACCACGTCCTAGCGATGACCTTGCCGTGGTTTGTTAAGGAGGTCTCGAACATGGAGAGCGATGACTACGTGCGCATGTTAAAATTGGTATGTTATATCCCTATCAACGATTGGCTTTATCACGTCAAGCTTTTGTTTAGCTCATGCAGGGGGCTGACGGTGCTCGAGGAGATGATACATCTAAACTCAAGACTCTTATTTCAGATTGGGTTAATCGCGAACTGAAACCAGACCCTGCTGTTGACCCCGACGATAAGAATTGCCGTGGATTCGTCAATGATGCGTGTGGTCCGCTACTCTGCCCGGCCGAGCTTGACTGGAAAAACCCAGCGTAAGTGATGCACTCCGGATCCTGAACAGTGCTAACGGTTTACTAGCATAAAGGCAGGGATTCGCGGAGGGTCATGTTGTTACGGAGCTCTCCTTCCCGACATTTTTGTATGAAAAGTACAGCGCCAATTCGGACGATTTGGAGGACGGACTTTTCAAGGGCAAAATCCTTGTGCAGGTTTGTCTTACACGAGTTGCCCAGGAATAACTCTTACTTCATTTGCAGGGCTATAAAGCCGTATTTACCTCACCATCTTCAGCGAAGGTCATCGAGGGTGACGGCGATGGTGCCGATGTCATCGAGAACGACAGGCGGGCGAAGAAAGCACTCTCAGGAATCAAGGTCAAGAAACACGTAGCGCAAATTATCAAGATGAATGAAGTCACTCCGCGGTCTATTGCATATATCGCCTGTCAGGTAAGCCGTGATAGTTTTGTTATGATCAACGGTAAATAATGAGTGTACGGCAGGTACGATTCGTGCTATCTTCTGTTACTTCGTGGCGGTCGGTCGACGGAGATTTCGACTATATACAATTTTGGCAAACCATAGTGGATTTCTTCGAACGGCCACCTGGCCGAGAAGCACGGCGCAGAGTCAACAGACTACTGGAGTGGTGGAATAGGTGCGCTATCTATCCTTTCAACAGGTCTCAATTGATGATCTCAAATTGTTTAGGAAGGTTTTTGGTAGGAGTTGCCGTGAGGACCTTACCAGCGCGGCAAAGGCCAACGTGTCTGTAAACGCTCTCGCGAGGCAGAGGGCACACCGCGACGACACTGCTCTCGATTCAAACTAGAGACCTATTATTATCTCAGCATACTGTTTTCACATAACTTCTTTTGCCGTAGTTTAATGATGTCATGACTTAATGATAATCTTACTTAACATCATGTAACTGGATGAGATTACCACTTGCCTAGTATGAAACGCCCGCTTGCAAGGCTGCAATTGGGCTGAAAGCGTCTCGTAAAGTTTGCACGCCGTTGCAGCATCAACTCAGAACATGCAGAACTCAAGTCATAGTCTCTAGATCTGCCTGTTTCTTTCCAGACACATGAATTCAGAACACACAGGGCAATATTTGGGTGGAGAATTGATTACCTGTGTCCCGTTGACTTGGTCCGTTGGAATTGCACAATAACGAGGAGAAATATATAGTACCCACGAGTCGTGAACTTTGTAGAATGAGCTGCACAAAGAGTTACCTGAGAACAATATCAAAGGTCTGTGGAGCTTGGCCGTACATCCCATAAATATCATTCACCCCATTTGTGTTGAACAAAGGCGTGTTCTGTAGGTAAATCGCTAAATGAGCGTATTGAACAATCAATATCAGTCGGAACTTCGCTGCGCTGATCTTAGAAAACACAATCGATACGAGCTGATAGACAAAATGTGTATTCCAGATCTATTAGGAAGTGGTATCTAGAGTTCTGGAATTTTACGTAGTTACACCAAATATTCTTAATGAAGTCGGGCATTAAGGAGAACCTCCCTCGTGCACAGCTCTCTGCGAACTCATCCTAGGAACAGAGAACTTCTCAAGTTGTACTGAATTAAGAGGAATAGCACGAGTTTTTCCAAAAACCTTCCTGTTGGGAATGAGACAGTGTGAGACATAAGAGACAGAGAATTTTACCTGTTCCACCACTTAAGCAACTCCTTGATTCGGGCGAGGGCATCAACACCAGGCACAACATCGAAAAAATCTACGATGTTGTTGTAGAAAGTATAATAATCGAAGTCTCCGTCCACACTCCTCCAGGAGTTGATATTCGAGAGGGAGAAACGAAGCTATTGGTAAAATTAGTCTCAAAGGTAAACACAACACGAAGGTGCTGGGACAAACCTGGCAGGCAGTATACGCAATGGATCGTGATGTAACTGTCTTCATGCCAATAATATGGGCCACATGGCTACGAGCAATCGCATCACTCTCCGTGGACCGATGTCGTGAGGCTGAGATAACACCAGCGCCGTGACCATCACCAACTTCTTTAGCAGATGACAGGGAGGTGAATAAATGCTTGAATGCCTGTATACCATATAAGTAGCGTCGACCCGTGAAACAATACAACTTACTTTAACTAGTATAGCTGAACGAAAAAGGCCTTTCTCGATGTTGCCCGAGTCGAAGGTATAGTTTTCATATAAGAAAGTCGGCCAAGAGTAAGCCGTGACGAGAAACTCCGGATCTCTGTCCCTGATCTTTGCTTTTGTCCTATTCTAACAGTGAATACACTCCCACCACATCATGTTGATGACGCTTACGAGTTAAGAGTCCATATATACTCAACAGGACACAACAGCATGCCAGTGCTATCATGCACAAACCCGCGATTATCTTTAATGGTGGTGCGAAGGGGCGGGTCCACTGGATGAAAATACTCTGTGAGCCAAGAGATAACCGCGTGTTTGAGATTTGCGGTGTCGTCCCCTCGGGCACTGTCTGCGCCTTTTCGCAGCTAATAAAATATAACAAACAAGTGAAAAAAAATTGCAAAAAGAACTCACCTCTTTCAAGATAGTATCAAGTTCATCGTTGTCCGATGAAAGTTTCTTCTTCAGCCATGGGAGATAGCAAATGAGTTCGCTGAAAGCATTGAAGGTTCTGTCCTCGCTAGTCCGATTTAAGATACAGAAACTACGGTCTGAACAGGGAGAGCACTTACTCCTGAGTGGTCACAAGCTGATCAGGCGAATTCAGTGCCTCTAACAAATCTTCCCGTCGGTCATTTTCAGCTATGAGGTCCTCAAGTCCATCAAATAGAGATACAAGCCGACGAATTGCTCGTCCTTTGTGAATATTAGAGTCGGTCCTGTACACATTAGAGTGAGAGCACCAAGTCAAAGGAAGCTGGAGAACTTACGGCTTAATTCGCTTGTTACTGGCCTTGAGAGTGTCGAGTTCCTGTTCTAAAGCGGTTATGCGTCGTTTGGCACGAACAACAGCAAGATCGTTTTCGTGGTCAGAGTCACAGTCGTCATGAAGGGGTGATAATGCCATGAGGGAGAGTTAGAAAAGTGGAACTAGGGGTATACAGCCTCTTCACACAGCTTGAAGATCAGCTTGAAGAAGCTTTATTATATAACAAAACCGCACTTAATTCTTCCAAACTAGGATACGCACAAAGATCTGAATCTGCATGTGAAGAGTATGTTACCAAACTGAAATGGTGGAGGATGCTCGCTTGCACGACACCGCGTATTGTGAAGAGTAGATGTGGGGGTGCTTAAGCTTAAGGACCGAGTAAGAAATATAATCAATGAAATTTCACAAAGCAAAATTAGTGTTGCCGTCGAAGTGAAGTGACTTCAAAGTAACTTCGGTTCGCTTCGAAAACGTGAGACTTCGGTTAACTTCGTTCACTTCGAGAGATGAATCGAAGTTACCGCATAGATCAATCATAATCACTACAAGTCTAAAGTCCTATATGTGCCTCCTGTTTCTCTCATATTTCAATGGTAAAACATCACTGTACATTTAAGTACATTCAATATGAGCCTCTCCTACATGATCTCGTACATACGCTAAGTTACTTCCGCCATTGAATTAAAATTTTCCACTACTTTTCCACAGTGCACACGCATTATAATAACCTCAGGCTCACTGTCTGTGTCTCGAAAGAAATTTTTTGCTACTCTCCATGTACCATCCAACAGTCGTTTTTTTTGTTCATTCATTAAATCAGCTATTTGCAGCAAAAAGAACTTATATTCCCGCTGCTTTTCCGCGTCGCAATGGATGTCCTTCCCGCGCAGGCTTCATCTGTTCCTTCCGAACGAGTCTTCTCATCCAGCAAAGTGACATGCACGGATCGGCGTGCTAACCTCTCACCACCAGTTCTCGAAGCATTACAGATTCTCTTACAAACAAGACCGGCTGGATTTCACGTCACATTTGGTTGCAGAAGAAATGGATTACAATATTTCGGGGCCTGTGTCTAGGAACACCATAGACGAGCTCGTGGTGGCAGGCAGGCTCGACGAACTTGCTCAGCTACTCACAAATGAAAATGAGGAAGCTTAGTCTTAGATTATACTGTAGGCTGTAGCTACATTTGATTGATCTATTATTGCTGAAAGTTTTCCTGCCTGCTGCCGAATTCGCGAAGTGTAACGAAGTGTGTCCAATTTCTACTTCAGTTCGATTCAGTTCGCTTCGCGGCAACACTAAAAATCGAGTTAAAATCGGCAGGCTCCGAATCGGCATCATTTGGCTGGTGTGTATTCTATCTGACTTGTACCCAAGATGCGACATTCATGGCTAAATCGACACTCTGAATTCATTGCAATGTACATAGACATATGAGATATAATGGGCAGCCATCCACTAGTTACAGATGAAAGGGAAGACCAGACATGGATGAATGGATAGCTTACCAGGTTGACTGTCCATCATTGGCTCCGGCAGCCAGAGCACCAACACAGTCAAACTGAGCATCTGTTTGCGTTTCCAACACCAGAGACAAAAGTTTGTCCTGCCCAAGTTGTTCACCTGCCTGACATGACATAAGCTCCTGGGGCTGTCATCATCTTGACCATTACTTCTCGAGTCTTCTTTGGCAAATACGCAGATATGTCGATCGTGATATTAAGACGAGGGTACGGATCTGTGGTTTTGTATAGCTCAAGGTTTAGAAGCGCGAGCTTAGTTGGGTAATCATAGCTGTTGGTGGAATTTTCGTCCCAGAAACCGTATACCGGAATCCGACCAGCAGAAGGATCACCACCCGCGGTTGTAACTGACGATCCATTGGCCTGTCGCCCTGGGAAGATGTTTGGAGGGCGCAGTGTCCTCGGGTGACCAATGGCCTCGGTCATGAAGAGGTAAGCTAAATATGGCGGAAACGCTTGGATAGCACCGTTCTTGCTACCAACAGGGTACCCGTGTCAGTCCCACCGCCGTAAGGTCATGTATTCTGAGATGACATACCAGAGGTGGTAGTATGAAGTAAGAGGTGCACCTTGATGCACATACATACTGGAGATGAGATTAAGCTGCAAATTCATCGATGTACCCTGGTCACGTACCGTGATACATTGATTGAAGCCGCGTAGATACTACAAGAGGGTCGTGTCTAACTACAAAAATGCTCGGATGTCATGAAATGCATTCTTTTCGTCAATGTACCAGCCACATGGCTTGACCGAATGTATTGCTGACATTAAACCGTCCACCACAGGAGACAGAATTGAATTCACCTTCATTATGGGTCAACATATATTCAATATTCAATCTTACGATCTGCCTTACCAATAACAAAGGAATCAGGTCCGAGTTGAGCGCGAACGCTGTGGATACGGGGCTGCCAAAGATCCAGATATCTAGTGAATATTAGTGCGCTGTGAGCATAGCAACAGATATGACTTACTTAGCCAAGTGTGTGTGATGAAGCTTGCGAGGGTGGAGGATGGATGAAGTAGGTTGTTATCTTTCCCGAACACATTTACGTGTCTTGATATTTCTCCCTCTGATAGCATGGAGAACTTCGTTTCTGGAAACCCAGGCTGCGAATTCCAAATCCGTAATGCTCTCACAGAGGTCATAGGACCTATTAAATCAGAGACAAGGTGAGTTGATCGTTGTCTGTAGCATTGTTCCCGCTTCTGATGGGCAAGCCAAGTTCCTGGAATACTTCTTCCAGGAGGAAGACGCCAAGTTCTTCAAGAGTCTCGGACTCAACTGCATTCAGCTACATTTCGATTACAGACACTTCGAATGTATGTACATACCTTGAGCTTTGCATTGCGTCGGACTTATCCATAGGCGTCGATCAGGTGACTTGAATCTCCGTGTTCTGAAATGATTGATCTCTGCGCCCAATAAAAAAATTACGCCATCCTCGATCCGCATGCCGCTGCAGGCGGTCAAAACGCCAGCTGGCACTGTGATGTTGGCACACAGATCGCAAATTCCTGGTTACACAGAACCGCTAGTCCAGAGGACTATCTCTGTTGAACAACGACAGAAGAAGAAAACCTAATCCCATTTCCGGCATCTTACTAATGTAGCCTAAGAATTGAAATGAAACCAAAACGGTTCGGACTCCAGAAGGATCGCAGTACCCTTGCACCGGTTGTTAATTTCTAATTCTACTGAGGCGTCTGCCATCTGCACATCTAAACAGGCCATAATAATTACTCTTAACGCATCATTTCTGTCAACTCCGCTACAAAGTTGGACTGAAGCCCTTTTACACTACCACCACATTTTAGTGAATCCAGACAGTCATGTCGTCCTCCCCAACCCTTGTACGCACACCTATACTAGGTTCCCCTAGTCTATCGCAGTCGTCCTATCTTCAACCCCAAGGCCAGACATCAACGACGAGCCTTAGACTCCTTATCTCACCTTCAACAACTAGTCCATTACCCAGTGGACATGGCGCGCGGAGAGTTAATTATGAATATTTCCGAAATATGGTAGTGTACAAGCCTCTTTACCTGGTTCTAACATGTCACTTACTTTACCTATAGTATTCGATGGCTGGCTTCACTAGGTCTGACCGTGGCACGAGATCAGCCATGAAGATAGCAAAGACTGCACAGCGCAATGTTCGCGGTGGTCGACTTGCTGCTCAGGCTCGCATTGACCAGTGTTTACTGTTGCTAAGAGTGCTGAATGCTGAGCTGGAAGACTGGAAGTGGAAGGAGCTTGAGGCAGAACAAACACTGCTGTCGTTGGAACATCAAGAAGAGGACTTCTAAGCTATTTCAGACGGCAGTAATTTCACATCAATTATCAACTCATTTTTTTCGTGCATGTCAAGCACCAATTTGATAGGCTTCCTTGTACTGTATTACGGTGGACATACATACTTCTGTGCATCGTTGACGTCCTTTCAATGATACGTTTTGGCATCTACGAGTCGTAGTATCCCCAGTGCGAGTTTGAGGCACTTGCTTGTGTGTAAAAATCTCTGCAATGACAGAGGTCGGACTCTGAACACTCTCATCATCGAAATCAACTTCAAATGTACACATTGATTTCGCGATTGTATTCTTTCCATCGTCCCGCATGCAGCCGAGGTTAACTTAGAATGGCTCAAGGTTTTCGGCCCTTGGTGGCATGCAGTATACCAATTGGCGAGATTTGTATTAACCTTCGCTATCATAGGCCCGCCTGACAAGGTTTTCGAGGTCTCGTCATATGTTACACTGCAAGCGAGTACCGTATTTTCAGGTGCTTGCTAGCCGGTCTCGACTCTCGCCATTACATTCTTACACTGCACATAGTAAGTTACGTTGTTTTCAGGTGCTTGCCGGTCGCCGACCAGCAATTCGAGTTTGTCTCAAAAGTGCTCATGGCCTGTTTCTTTTGGTTTTAGATATGTTCGTAATTGCACATCTTTAGTTGGTTGGTTATGTACATTGCATCTAGGCCCATCTCCACCAATCGCATGGGCTCGCTGCTGAAGTCGTAACTTAAGCGTTCGTACGTGTCCGTGACGCACTCAGTCAAGTGTTCATTTCAATGATTTTGCAGATAAGTTTGTCATGGTGAGTCGACGTACTATTTCGGATAGACCAGAAATATATTTTAATTACTTCGAGTTAGGCCAAAGTTAAGCTAAGCATGTAAGACCTCGCACATACAGGGGAAAACCAAGGCAGTGGCAGGGGTGGTATTTGCTGGGGATGAACTGGAAGGCACTATTGGAAGAAAACGCGCCCGGCACTGATGGTGCTGACCTTTTTTCTTCGACTTGTCTTGTCTCACGGATAGTAGCCATATACCTTGGACTGCTGGCAGCCTGCTATTCAATATGCTCTGGACTCACTTTTCGCTGGACCCGGGACCCTCGATGCCTTTGTATTTACGCGTCGTCTAAGCAAAGATGAGGAGAAAGAGAAATAATATTCGTTAGCTTGAGTCTGTGAGAGGCATAGCCATTGTTAAGAGAAAGACATCTGAGGGAGAGAACGTGGGTAGTGAATTCTAAACGAATATTATTTTCGGGGTGAGGAGAGGAGACATTGAATGTCGAAGTCTTAGAAGAAACGAATCAAGGGGAGATTGTTTAGTTTAATTCGTTGTGTGTGGGAAGGTCTGGCTTTGCTAGACCAGTGCAGGAAGGCAGGGGTCTGGGCGAGGCGCGTGGATCCCGCGAAGTCCGAAAAGGCAGCTTGTGCTCGGAGAGGATTTGGGATCGACAACTGAATAAGGACGGTTTCGAACTGGTCGTGTATTTTGGCCATTGAGAACTCTCAAGGTGAACTTGATGAAAAATGACACGTGAAGGCACGATCTTCGTCGAGGAAGACCGTCTAGATCTATACCATGTCTCGCCTGTCTACAGGCCTCTATGTGACCCGTGAAGAACTCAGCCTTTGCCGAGAAAGTTATTCAAAACATTACAACATTGTCTGGTATGTAATTACAAGGTATGGGACTGCTGAGCATGACGGCGAAACAGTGAGACAGGGCGGCAGATTACGGTCCGTACATGGGATATAGGTATGCACAACTTGAAGCTGGTGGCAATTCATCGTAAAGCAGAAGAATTGGAAGTTTAATTACGGTAGCGCACTAGCATATCATGATCGTGTTGTTTTAATATAGGCCCTAATCCTTGCACCCCCTCCGGCCAGTCAATTGCGGGAGAGATGGATACAGGGTATGTAACCTTGCCTTCGCGTCCAGCCCAGTCGAAATCGATCAATTGCACTTTGCCGTCCTTTGTGATCATGATGTTCGGCTTCCGAAGGTCACCAAACACAAAACCCTTCCCGTGACAGTACTCGATCGCCTTCGTGAGCTCTTGGTGAAAGCTAGGAGGCAGTTGCGGTGAACTATAGGCCGTCATTCCGTCCACATATTCCATCACTACCATCCGCAGCCCGCCATACGATGGCATCCCCTCCATGACATCAATTTTTCCGTAATACAAAAGCTTTGGCGCGAATTCAGCTTCTGCCATCGCCTTATGGACGTCCTCGCTGTATCTGGTGACGAACTTGACAACGACATTGATCGGGTTGTCCTCCTTCGTCTTCGCCAGGTAAGTCACACAGGAAGCATCGCATTCCAGGGACCGCTCATATTTGAATCGCACGGAAATCTTGTCACGTAGATAGGTATCTGGGGTTGGGTAAAAGCGAGGGTGTATAGTAGGATGTGATGCATTGTACGGCCGCTCGTTACTTTCCAAGACATTTTTATACCAGTCTCTGAGCCGTGCGACTGATTCCCCAAGTGCATACAGGACGCGCCCAATTCAAAGAAGCTGGTCATCATCGAGTGCAGAGCGGGCTGGTATCCAGATGAAATCCATAAGCCGTTGGACTATATACTTCTCCGTGAAGATGGCGCCCAGAACTGCTAGCCAAGGTCCAGCATGAGCAACCAAGAAGGTAGGACAATTACACTTTGAGCGAAGTTCCGCATGCTATGTGGCGAGCATCAGTGAGGAGAGTGACGCGCATTAGAGTGCTGAAACATTGCACCTCGCGAATTAAATGTACAAAGGAGAATGATGCCTGGACTGAAGGGTCTGAACCTCCATCTCCAAACTCATTCTTCTCCTCAACTACAATGAGGTGTATCTGATTATGGTTATGAGAATAGACGGCTACAGCATCGGGAATACATTTTCCACGACGACTTTTCGTGTGAAGCAAAAGATGTTGAATCACCTTCTCCAGCAGAGAAGCAACATTTTGTCGGCGGTCATTCTCGCTGGCATGGATAGCCGCAAATTTAGTCATGAGCTCCTGAATGTCACGCAGTGTCTCATCGGGTACAATGTATTCAGGATCGAACGCTTTGCTTGAGAAGTAAGCAAATGCCGGGTTGAACAACTGTATTGGCGGTGCAGTCGTATCGGCTGGTTTTTTGTGAGCGTAGCGACCATCGTATATTTTGGTAGGCCCGCCCTGTATCGTGCAATATTCTTTGGATTTAGCGGCCACTGACGCGGGAGGATAGCTTAAGTGAAGAGCGTTCTCGAACTCTTCATGTGGAATACACTTTGAGCGGCGAGTCAAATATCAGGTGGTGTAGCCTCACCTTTGTTGAGCTCCGCCATATGATCGGTTGGGTCTTCCATACGTCTGCCTTGTGCAATGGCAGGATGACGTACGATGACATGAATACATCCACGCTCTACTCCATCCGTGAACACTTCGGACAGTTCGGTTAACGGCTTCAACTCCACGCCTTCATCTCCGATCGCGTTGAGTAAGTGTGGGTCATTCAAATTGATCTTGACCTTCTAAAATATCAGACTATCAACATGCAATTGTAGGTATCAGCTCACTCACCTTCCATAGCTTGAGACTGTCAGCAGGAACATGGTCAAAATGTGGCTTCTTCTTGTCTTTAATGACCTCTCTGAGGGCGCTGACACTCTCTGTTGGTGCAATCTTGATCTCAAATGCATGGCTAGGATCATCGCCCAGGACAATGCAGTTAAGTTTGAGGTGGAGCGGTCCAGAAGACAATAAGTCAGACCGCGATCAGTAAGGAGGAAAGGGTGTCAATATCGAAAGACAACTCACCAGCAGGTGGGCCTTCAATAACAATATGCAGGTGTTCATCCTCAGGTATTTTGGAGAAAACTTTCTGCAATTTCGTCACAGGTGATAGGGATTTCTTTGTGTCAAGTGTAAGATTGTTAAGATTGTGCTCGATTGTCTCGTCAACAGGCAGGTCGACCTTCCAAAATATCAGATTATCAAGACCCAATCGTAGGCATCAGATCACTCACCTTCCATAGCTTGAGACTGTCAGCAGGAACATGGTCAAAATGTGGCTTCTTCTTGTCTTTAATGACCTCTCTGAGGGCGCTGACACTCTCTGTTGGTGCAATCTTGATCTCAAATGCATGGCTAGGATCATCGCCCAAGATAATACAGTTGATTTTGTACATCTGATGTTGAGAACAAGAGTAATAGTGTCTCGAGTGGTGACCGCAGTAAGCGGCGAAGCCAAGCAGCCACACCACGTGACCATGGCGCAGCCGTGATCGGTTGACCAGGTTTAAGTTATGTAGTCCCAGTTTCAATTACCTTGAATTTCGCCCAGTGCAAGCACGTTAACATACAATTTACATAAGCTATCCTGAAATTCTATTATGATTGTGCCGAGATCAAGCTCGTATGTTCTTCCTTCAAGTGGACTCACGAAGTGTTGACCGTTCCATCATGATGCAGCTAGACTCTCTTCTATCTAAGTCAACTTTTACCGTGTGAAGACTCCACGAGTGCCACAGTATCCCTCTTATAACACTGCATTGACTCAAATATTTCTATTCATTCTCCGCACTAAATCAACCAACCAATCAGGGAATGGTGAGTTGTCCGTGCTCTGGGGATGATTCGCACCATGACATTGCAAAACCAGGGACCTCTTGACCTTCGCTTCACAACAAATAGCCTATCACTCACAGCTGGACTTGTATGGCTGTTCAATGGTCTCCTCCCGCCCAGGTGACGGATTTGCAGCCCGTGATCTCATGTGCACTATTCTTCCCCTCGCAGCTGATTATGATCAGGATGGTTTGCAAATGGTTCCTAGACAAGCTAACCGCGACAATGGAGATCAGCTCCCTGTTTGTGCGTATGGTGCCTTCTTTCTGAGAGATTTAATCTGGCCTCCGACTGCTGATGTTCCATGGATGCAATACGGTCATGTCATGCACGCTAACTCCTACAAATACTTTTTCGGCCTCGACTTCCATACCCTTCGCAACAAGTATAATCCTACTGCTTATATCCCCCGTGCAAGGATTCCCGCATCTCACATCAAAACCCAAAAAGGCATGTCCAAACGCCACAAGCCTGAGGCCGATGCACCTGGCATAGCGGCCATCTTCCAAGACTTAGATTTTCCAGTCCCCCAGCTCCCACGAGATGTAGGAGAGGATTTACCATTTGATGAACGACTGGACTTTCCCCCTAATCTCAACGAGGCCTTTCCGGTCACCATCACAGAGCACTGCAATCAATTTTGCTGTGACATTCTCCAAAAATGCGGTACAGTACACTTTTTCATAATGCATACGTTAGTAATGTATAAATCTCATCTTGTATCAAGTTTTGGCGGCTCCCATCGTGGTATGCGGGTAAGCGCCCGAAAAATTGTATAATGTATAATGTATAGCCTTTGGAGGTCCAATATACACTGAGATATAGTTTGTACCGAGTAGAACTACTGCTGAGTTGCCGAAAGTTGACACATAAATATTCTAAAATGAATGATTTTTATAATAGTCAGTCTAGTCCTAATGGTGCGCAACCCTAAAAATGCCAGCCACGTCCCAAACCCGCCCCATACAAGCGGAAACCAAATACACCTCGCAAGAGGGACAGTATCTATAAAGCTTTCTGACACTAGGCTCAGGAGTCTTACCTTGAATGACTGGTTGATGGTGTTGATGAATATCCAGACTTACTACGTATACCTCATGATCATAATATTGTTCAGCATTTCAAGACATGGGGTGCTTGAATTTGCCCAATTGGCGACAGTTGGCGACCCTATCAGGAAAATTAAAGCACCTTGCGCATCGACACCCCCCAGTTTGGTTGACCCCTCGACCGTGGGAATCATTTGGTAGTGTATATTTCTCATATTGTATAGCGAAAAGGCAGCTCCCGTCGCTATACATTATTAGGGTATAGCACGGGTGTACCCGCGGGTCGGAAGATCAACACCGTACCCGCACCCGCCAACACCGTACCCGTACGGGTACGGGTACGGTATTACCCGTACAGACCCGCGGTATAGCAGCTTACCCGCGATGTTGCATTTACCCGCGGGTACACATACAAGAAATAGTAACGCTAGGTAGACCTAATAACCTCACCAACACTCTCGTCCTCTCGTTTTCTTTTCTTCAGAGATTTCATGATCTTAGTATGGTCCTGGTGCTACCAGATCACAGCGGAGTCACGAGCCAAGACAGGAGTGCACGAGTCGATGACCGAGACAAGTGGTTTCGAGTGAAGTGCAGGAGATGCCAGCCTTGCGAAAATACGCGTTCGGCTGTAGTCGAGGTAGCTATGGTATGTAACACATAAGCTGTGATGCTAGCGAGAGCGATGATGCACAACCTACCAGGAATACTAAGGTAATCAAGTGCCATCCGGTGCAAATTCGGATACGTCTTTTGATTATGAACCCACCATTGCAGTGGGACTTTGGTATTCTCCACCGGTTGCTGCCAGTGGTCGTCAAGCTCATCTACTAGGGATGTCGCTGTGCCAAGAGATATGTCACCAAAGTCATCAGCACATTGTCGTGCCTTGTCTTCTGCCGAGCATGTGCAGCTGGAGTCGAAGGTGAGACATGGTCTTTGTAACGATCAATGTACTTTTCTCGGACGAGATTTTCGGCAGCTTCAATTCATTCATCTCCCCATTTGTGTGGTCGGAAATATTCGAGTTTCAGACCAGGATGGAAAACCAAGTTTTCTTGAGTACATCTGTGAGTGAAAATTAATCAACGTCCACACAAACGTGAGCAATGAGTTCACGTATTTAGATCAGTTTCGTCGTCCGGTTCGGGGGCAGGAGGAGCATCGTTTTCATCAATATCGACGTCAATCACTTCCAGAGCAGCATTGACCTGTGGAGGGACAAGCTTAACACGTTTGCAACATTATCCGCTATGGGCTGCAGAGATGACGGTACATCTGAACATGTTGAGGTAGACTGAAGGAGCGAGGCCGTGTCATTGGCAATAGACTGATTGTCCATAACGATGGAATGAATGGACTGGTAGTATTGAGAAATGTGGAGTCTGCATGCCTCACTTTATACTGTTGAATCACCGAGTTGTTGTAGTAGTAATGTGTCTCCGAGACGGAAAAATATGATCTGGTAGAAATATTGAGGCCGCGAGAAATAGGATCGAAGCAGTGAGTCGCTGTTGCAGTCAACGACCCTCCGAAAAATAAGGATCGTAGTGAGTGGCGAATCCTTGTTATGTCCAACATATACCGCCGTGGAGAAGATTCGGATATAGCGTGGCTACCCGTGAACATACCCGTATACCGTGCTGACGGGTATGGTATGACCACGGGTAGCATATCTCCACACCGTACCCGTACCCGCCATACTGGTGACCCCCATACCCGCGGTGTTTTCCATACCCGTGCTATACCCTATAAGTACTTCCCCCCTCCTGGGACGCCCCCTCCTCTCCAACCACAGAATTATACAACCATACTATACTGGCTCGGCTGGGCAGATATGAAGAGGGACAAGCCACGAGACGTGGTCGACGCCGTCCGGACAAGATACTTGACTCTCTTCAATCAATTTGCCTGGGTCCCAAAACCACACAACGACCGCCTCAGGAAGTACACTTTGGACGATAGCTTCACCATGTTACCTGCTACTCACCGCTCAACCGCACCGCAAGTCATTTTCAAACCTGGCCTGGTGCACGCATTCCAAGTTGGGATCCTGCAAACATCCCCGGGGAAATTCATTTAGAGGAGGACGAGCACGAGCACGAGTACGAGGACGATCCACAGCATCCTGATTATGTGCCAGCTGCACAATTGGTGAGTAATGTGCGACCTGTCCCCCTCCGTATCTTGCAGATGAGGGAAGAGGAAGAGGAGTTTGAGTCTGACGCTGAGTGAGACTGCGGCTGGGCTATATATATCATGCAAACCATTCTATTATGTCTACAATAGGAACCGAATTACAGTAAGCATACAGAGATCGCTTGACCAATCCCTAGGCAGCCGTACAGCATCTGATAGAACGACTTTGGTCGGTCGATTTGCTGCGCCAGGATTTAGAAAAGAAATCAAGAAGTCGATAAAAAGATACTGACTTGGTCTCCCACCAAACTAGCGCGTACGAGTTCAGGATCAAGCATCCCTGCATCGCAAGCACGAAGAGAAGAACTTCTAGAGGACCTGTTGGTTTACTGAACCGCATCCCGCAACTGGCAAGTAGGTCCCGTACACTTTGGAACTGTTTCAATCCAGGAAAGCACCTCAGATAAACTTGGTTGCATCTCTCCGGGACACAGAGTCTATCGACCGCTTCTCCTTGATGATCAACCGATCTGAAATCATAGTTGAATTGGCCCACGTACCTCAGTCAGATCCTCATCTATGAGCAGTTGGATCTGGAAGTAGACAAGCGGTCTCAAATTTCGGTAGCACACTGATATTCGTCTTCTTTGAGTGGTTGGCACCAAAAGTATGTCAAACGAGAGTATCCGAAAATAAGTTCTGCATGGAACAACGTGCGTCTGAGCCTGGATGGCATCGGTGATAGCCGATAGAACGCGAGGCATGAACAGAATCAACATCATTGCGTACGTTAGCCGCATGCGTGGTAGTATTAGTCCAGGCTGGTCACGAGCCTAAGTACGATGTTATCTTCAACGATTCTACGTGATTGTAACACAATGTTACACGGTCACAACATATATTACGCGTTTCTGGCCGTTTTGGCCATAGGTAGAGTTCACTGGGGCTCAACCCTAAGGCCGTGCGACGGAAGAAACATACAATCCCCATACGGGGCGATCCCGTCGCCTACAGTGTCAAGGATGTAAGTTGATTGCCTCTCTTTATTATTACGCTTACCTCCTTTCAGTTTTTTGCGGGACTATTTGTAGGCGGCATTGAGAATTAGGCCAGGGGGTCTACAATGTGGATGTTCGTATGCGGACATACCATACGGAAGTTGAACACATTCGAAGATCTCAAGGCCTGTATCAAATAGTAGGTAGCTTCCCTGCATTGAGCATTGCCCGTTGATTTTTTTTTTCAGTTATGCTGTTGAAAATACATTCGCATTCGATGCCAGCTTATTCCATGCGTGCCTTTCTACAGCATTCATCACCGCTTATGTCGAGCGCGTGCTTATCGAAGGGCTGGAGGTACAGGACACGATGCATGACCTTCTTGCTGTCTGTCCTCGGCTTGGGATGCACGCAGCAATTACCCATTTGCGCATCACAAATGCCTTCCGTCGACGCCTACCAACCATTGCTGAGTACAATCAGGGGCGGGCCCGAATTTCTGACAGCACGTACGGTCTCAATGATCATGACATCATATACCTTCTTCCACGACAATAAACGGCCATGGGGAAATGCGCTCCCCTACCAGTGCCCAGGTTGTAGGTGTATCCGCACGTGGCAACGCACTACCTCCAATCTATCCTCGCCGGACGAAAAAAAATTCACTTGTCGTAAACCGGGTTGCGGTCACACTATCGCCTACAATAAACCCCTGCAGCGGGAGATCATTTTATTCACTCCAGGCTATCGCGGTACTAATCCGAGTGGCAAAATAGTGAGGAAGGGCAGCGGCAACGCTGGGTCTGGTTGGCTGGTATCCAAGGCAATCGAGTCTGGTGTGCCAGCAGATGATCATCTACCCTCCTGCGAATACATATCGATCAACTAGTACTTATCGTGGTCTCTTTGCACATAGTGATAGCATCTTCATCGTAGTATAGACATCATCCGCCACTCAATTTTATGCTTTCAGTATGCTTTCAGCTGCTATCTACTCTGGAACACCAATTAAAACACACATGGTACAGTCGCATTCAAGTTGTTCCCTCAGACCATTCGGGAAAGGTTCCATACGCGAATGAGTGACTCCGCGTTAGTGTTGCCGTCGAACCGAGGTGACCTGGTTCGAAAATGAGGCAGTTCAATACAGCTTGATTCCTTTACACCTCGTTGTGATAAACATCGAACTAGGAACGAACTGCCAAATGAAATGCTAAAACACCGAAAGCAAAGAAAAGAGGTGCACGCGATCTATGGAAGCTCAGATAGCTTGCGACGCAATGGCTTTCGCATCTACCGCGTCATCATCCATCTGAGCAATTCGGGTGGGGCACGATGCAACTATCCCATGGACCAAGGAAAGTAATAGTAGCGTGTCCGGGCTCACACGGCTGATGATCCTTGAATTTGACACATTCATGAATGTCCTGGATTACCATATATCTGAGCACGAGGCAAGAATAAAAAAAGAGAACCAAGAACTGACAAAGATTGTGGAATCGTGCGTTCAACGGGCATATACGGCCTGTCGAAGTCTTACTAGTAGCATGTCCGTCAGTGTAGATTGTCGAACGGGATTATGATATACGTACATCAATGCAATTCGGAGTGTCCTTGGAGTAGCGTGTCGAAGCCCAGGCAGTTGATAAAGAAGAGATCTTAAAAGTGAACGAAAGCAACTCATCATCTGTCTGAGCAAAAATAATGGTCATGATTCATGAGAGCCAGATGACTGATGACACCATGACATTGACAATGAAGAGGTTATCACAGCATGGCCTTATCAGTCACCTGGACGAACCAACAGAGAGTGAAGGGCTGGAAGGGGAAAACGGAAAGTAGCGTGTCTGTGATGAGGTAGTTGATAGAAGAGAAAGAAACCCACTATGATGTGTCCGAGCTCAAAAAAGGGTGGCCTCCAGAGCGGTAGTAGAATGTTCTTGAGCGTGAGGAAGAGTGTGTCGGGAGAATCTGTCACAGGATCAACACTTTAGTCTCATATATATATACTTAAGTACTATGTAGGCAAACCAAATACGATAGTCGTTCATTCTAGCTTCAATAGCATAGTGCCTATCCATCGAGTTTCACGCGCAGGTCGATTCTCGTCTTCCATGACCGATGCGAGTGAGGTAACAAGAGAATGTGTGAATTCTGGAACGGCATGGCTTGCGGAAAGTACTGTAAGCACAATTCTATTACAGTTCATTTTTTGACTCCGCAAACACCGAAGGTAGCGCTGCGTGGCCTTAAAACACAAAAACACTGAAAATCAGTGTATAGAATACTGAAAGTCAGCGTCCAAAATACTGATTTCCAGTGTTCTGCTCCGGGTCACCCTGTGTGTACAAGGTCTTACGGCAAGCGACTGGAAAAATTTCGAACATGCGGGCCTGTCTTAACTACCTCTGTCTTTGAAAGAATATGAAACAGCCTTAAGGTGTTTTTTTTTGGCCAGACATAATAATTGGACTGAGGAACGATAACGAGGACTCTAATGTAAGGCAAGTGACACAATTGAAAAATTATCTTCATCAAATCCAACCATATCTCCTCTTGATAGATCAACTCTACTTACTTCCTAGGAGCTACCCCTCCAACTCCGCCATTTTTTCTCATCTTCTTGCAAACAGGTTTCAGACCTCTACCAGCCCCCACCCGATTGAGAAAATCCTGCTCGGTCTGAAAGGTTGGCCTTGGAATGTCCTGCTTATCATGGACTTTATCCTTAACAAAGTGGGCCATCACAATCCTCTCACCATCACCCCAACCTGGGACGCCATGCTCCAGCACCTTGCCTAAAATGTATACCATAGTCCCAGGGGGATATCCCAGTTGGGCGCCCAGGTCTGGCAGATCTAGTATGGCCTGGTTGGCTTGCCCCAGGCTAACTAGAAGGTCATAGACCGATGGAGATGCTCCTGGATCTCGGTGATGGGGCGTTTCTCGGTTGACAATTACCTCAATTCCAGAAAACACAGAGGGCCAGGAGACCGGATGTGAGGTATGAACCATATTCTTGAGCATAGACACCGATTCCATGCCAGCAAGATACTGATCAGGTGCAATAATACTGGTAATGGCAGACCAGAATTGTTCGGTGACAGTAATTTCGGACAACCATTCCCGAACCACAGCCGACTTGGTAAGGGAGGTTGATTGGTGCAAACGATCTTGAAGGCGCTAGCTCCATTAAGTTAATTTTGTACCTTAAGAAGCATAGGTAGACAACCTTACCTCTTGACGCTGCATGAATCCACCCGGGCATAAAGTCACCCGCCCTGCTCCGAACTCTCCCCCACCTGGAGGTATGACAAAACCCTGCGAACGCCAAGGACTCTTTTTCTGGTCAGTTGCCTTGGCCAAAGACTGGTCTAGAGCAGGTCTAAGCAACTTAATGGAGCTATTGACACGTTCCTAAATATAAGCAGTTACAAGGTCTTCAATTGCATCTTGGAGAGTTGGCATACCATTCGATCAGGCACCAAGATCTCTGGCAAATACCAAGCGAGTATCCTTCCGTGCTTGTCAACAAACGTGGTCGGCTCCAAGATGTGGCCAAAAGAAGGAGTCTTGAAATATTTGGCAAGTTTCTCTCTTTGTTGGCTGTTAGAATTTAGTGGCTTTGGTGACACCTTAGCGCTGTCTGCAAAACGGTGGACGTCCCAATCTGCGCGTACTGAGATTAAATAAGTACAAACAGACCCCCAGCGGTCAAATTGAAATAAACGCTTACAACTATTGACAGCAGCATAAGCTATGCTGACCGCGGCCCTGGAAAGTTCAATTTCGGCAATGTCAGTTGTCTTGACATCAATACCAGAACTGGATAGTTGAATATTCTGCCACTCATTCCACAGTCTCATCCTTAAGTTTTCAGCGCTTCAGTCTGATTGAACATTAGCTTGGAACAGGCTTACTTTGCTTTTTGTAGTAATTTGTAATCAATCTTGGTATCTGAGACTAATTGAAAGGGTGATGAATTCCGGAGTAGTTCATCTACGCGGTTAGAAAGGTTTTTGGACAGTTTTGTCACAGGATCCTCCATGACGGAAGAACAGAAGGTTGATGGAGTTAAGAAAATATTTTTAGTAAATGAGATCTAGACTATATGAGGATAATACCAAATTGAGGTGATGTATGTAATGTCTTCTCAAGTGACTCACCACCACAACACCACAGGTGAGGGAATCAGTAGAAGGATCAGCAAACAGCTGCTCCACACGCAGCAATGACTCTTTGTGTCTGTTAGCATTGAAGAGCGCAATAGCCTGAAACACATAATGAAGCGCAGAGTACACAAGACGACAAATCAACCTGCCTTGATTAAGTAAAGGAACACAGCGGCATCCATATTTCCGAGTGTGAACGTGAATGCTAGGTCAAAGGCCGTACTCGACAAGTTGCTTTCCACAGAGGGCAATACCTTTGGCGATATAGTCAGCTAACGACGTCCGTATGGCAAGGGACTACGTGACAATCGAACTCAGCGAAAGTGTAACTAGGGAGTGATAAATCATTGTCACCTTGTTTGCGTCCTGAAGCGCATTTTCCCAGTTGAGTTTGCGTGCCATTACGAAAGAGCGGTTGGCATAGCAAGCAAAGTTCCTAGCGTTAGCAGTAATCTCTTGAGGACCTTTTCAGCAGTATACAAGTCCCCCGTGATGGATGCAGTACAGATGGTCTTGGTGAATCACATGATAGCGAGGAGCTCATTCGTGGTGATGACAAGTGTCTGTGTGAAAAAGGTTCAGATAGCGCCATGCAAGCAAAGGATGATAACACACCCTTGAAACAGCCTGCGCCGATTCAGTTACATGTTATTCAGCCCTGGAAACGGACTGCTGATTCAATACAGACTGGATTGTCGAAGACGATTGCCGAGACGTGGAATCAGTCGTCAAAACTGCCTGACAAGATGTGGAATCAAAGTTTCCAGTCGTCGACACTGCCTGTCCAAGATGTGGAATCAAAGCTTCCAGTCGTCAAAAATGCCTGCCGAGACGTAGAATCTGAGCTTGTGGTCGTTGAAACTGCCTGCAGAGACTTGGAATCAAAGCTTTCAGTCGTCGAAACTGCCTGCCGGGACGTGGAGTCGAAGCTTCCAGTCGTCGAAACTGCTTGCAGAGAATTGGAATCGAAGCCTGCGGTCGTCAAAACTGGCTGCAAAGACCTGAAATTGGAGCTGTCGCTCGTCGAAATTGCCTGCAGAGCCTGGTAATTGGAGTTTTCAGTCTTTGAATAGAGATGAGGATATTAGATGAGATGGCGAACGTGTAAGTAATTGGACATTACATTCAGCACTAGTTGCATTGGAGCAGGCTCTTGGACCTTGGAATCAAAGCCTAGAACCTTTTGATGAAAAAACACAAGATGAGATAGCGAAGGTTTACATGAACAAGAAATTACCATTGACGCTGGCTGCTACTCGATGGCGGGTTCTATAACCTTTGTATAGAAAAGCTAGACGCAAGATCAGATAATGAGAGGAAGGTAAAGCGATCGGAAATTACCTTTTCCTTGGAAGCAACCGCTGGCAAAGCACCTAAGGGTACCGGCCACTCTGTGACTCTCTTATCATAACCTCTGGTGAGGATGTGCACGCCATCCACGGAGACGGCTACTCAAACGATAGAAGAAGTGTGCTGGAAGATGGCGATAGTACGTTTATCAGAGAGCTGCCAGAGACGAACAGTGTTGTCGCTAGAGGCGGAAACTGCATGGGTGCCCAAAGAATTGATGGCGATGGAATTGACTTTGTATGTGTGGCATGTCCAGGGAAGACCGACCTGCGTCCAGCTCGATGTGTCCCACTCCCTTATGCTGGGATGATGGATCATGGTCATCTGCCCCTGAAAAACTATCGGCAGACGTGTGACATGGTGTGACAAAACGCGCGAACCCTGGGGAAACCGCACTTTTCTGCGTGGTAAGTTTCCACTGGACTCAACATGTAGATTTTGAAAGAAAAAACTAGTGAGCCTTGTACTTTCGATGTCAGACTATGTCCTAAGTGTTCTATTGTCATATCACAAGATCGAGGACCGGTAAAAAAACGGCATGAGAATGTCAATACAGTATTGATCTATAGTCACTGTCACCACCAGTGAAACCACGCTACAGAGGAACGAAGATATGGCACTGGTATTTGGGTGCTACTCTTCGTTGAACGAGTCAGCCAGGGTGTAGCCATCCGCTGCGTCGTCGAAGAAAAACATGATGATGCCTTCTTGAACGAGGAATGCAGCAAAGTCTTTGTGTATTGGGGTGAGAACATATGTGTTGAGTGATGCATGTGGGCACACTACCTTTGAACTTCCTATGTTCTGCCAGCTGCGGGCAATGTCTGAAAGGTCTACAATAGGGTATTGCGTAGTGACTAGCGACACACATGCAATTTCGATAGGTCGAAAAGCGAAAAGAGGGTGTCTCGCCCTGTTCTGTATTCGAGGTCACCAGATGACTCTGTCAAGAATCGCAAACTCACGTAGAACAAGGTACAGGCCTGGCAGATCATAATTGATGTGGGACATGCGTGATATCACGCTGATCGGGTGGTAGGTTGGTGGATGACAGCAATTGCAACGGCAAGGGTCTTGTAAGCGTGGTGGATACTGAAAGTGGAGGGATAGATTACCCGGTTTGTATGGGCACGATAGATTTTGATCGTGTGAAAACAAACGATCATGTGACTCACCTGTCCTGCGTGCAACCATCCATGCCTAACGCAGGGGACAGATTAAGGAGGACAACTATGAGCGATACCAACATACCATCATCGGACGTCGAGCTGGCTCACCAGCATCGGACGTCGAGCTGGCTCACCAGCATCGCTGGGCACTGGACAAAAGGTTTTGGGACATAAAGTTCTGGGCAGGCGACAGCTCGGGACATAACTGTGTGGTCCACAACACAAGACGATCGAAGTGATCTGATCATTGGTGAGTCCCAAAAAAAAACTGTGCCGAGGGCTGGTACCGGAATACCTTAGACGATGCACAGACCAGAAAGCCAGAGCATAAATAGAGGACAAGCGAGGTAAAGATAAATTCCTGCTTTGATTTTTGTCGCTGTCCAAATATCTCCAACACTTACTACGTATCATCCACATGTCTACTGCCAACAGCGATGCCGGGTCTTCACCTTGTCGCGAATCCAGCCCAGACACCACAAAGACTCCGTTATGGATGTCCTTGTACGTGCAATCCGTGACCGCTCCCGCGGTTAACGAGCAAACCCTGACCAGTGTACCCTCGGTCAACAACCCTCGCCCTCTGAGGGTGATGGGAGACAACGCCGAGTACTGGGTGAATGACGCCGGGGAGCCGTTCACTTTCAAGTTTCCAGCAATTCTGGATTTCGAGGGCCAATTCAGTCCGTACTTCAATCTTCCGCGCACTGGAGTAAGTACTTTCACATACTGTTTAAACTAAATACGCACCTAACACACCTCCACCACTGGCCCTGTCACTCGAGGTGTAGCCTGAAGGACCTTGCCAAACGGAGCTGTCAAGGATTAAGACCTTCTTCACCAGCGCAAGCAACATCCTGAGGACGGATATGACAATGATGATGATGTGGCAGACACAACCCTCCAAGTAGTATTCTTTGATGATGAAGAAGCTTTCAAAGATTGGGCTGACGCAGACTATGTGTAAGGCGCTAGGTCAGCATTCCCTTGAGAATGACGTGTGATAACAAAATCAAAGGGCATACTTCCGTTTAGACATATCGCGGACAAATGGTCAACAACTTACATAGCACCTAGGTCCTAATTCTACTAGATGACGGTTGCTTGGGCATGCAAGTCTGACAGAACTATCAAGTATCGACTACAGAGCACATCATCCGACTTGACCTCCTCGGTGCCCCGAACGCGACAATACGATCCCATTTTATTGACACAGCTTGGTTATTTGATGCCATGATTTCCGCCGAAACTCGGCTCAAGGATGCCAGTGCTCTTGATGCAGCTGAGCCGTATACAAACTTCAGCAGTTTCTTCTTGCCTCGAATGGGTTCTGGCAGTCAATGTGTCGATGTGATCAATCAGATGTATGTAGCGCTCGAGGGACTTAATCGATTTTGCATGCGCGTCAACATCATGCTGGCTATGAATGTGTTGTGAAACGTGATTTACCAACTTGGAAACAAGAGCATATATAGGACTCTACCGCCTAATGCAGGAGATGGGATGTGAGAGCAGAAGCCCTCACAGAGCCAGATGGCCTTAATCCCAAAATGTAGGCGGCAGTGAGGAGATCCTCATCTGAAGGCCAGAAGGCCTCTACCGCCCAATGCAGGAGATGGGACATGGGAACAGAAGCCCCCACAGAGCCAGACGGCCTTGATCCCAGTTTGTGGGCAGCAGTGAAACTGATAGTGATAGTGATAGTGATAGTGATAGTGATAGTGATAGAACAAAAGCTGACAAGTCGGAGTTTGAATTTTCAAAAATTTATTCCGATGATCACGTGACACCAATTTCTTAGGCGTCACTGGCGTCTCATAATCCACGATGAGCAGACTTTCCACAGCTTATGCAAGTTCAGGCCCAGTGAAAAACGACAAGAAGGAGGTAGACAGGTAGCAATACATGTCTTAGTACCAAATGAAATAGATAGCAATCTAAATAATTCGAAATGGAAAAAATGCAAATTGTAAAGTTAAATGCAAAGTCCAAACTTGCAAGCAAAGGTGTGAAATTTGCAGTGTATTTGCTGTAAATGGTGCAAACGACACTTTTCAAATTGCAAAGATACGCCTAGATTAACATTGCAATTACGCATATACGCTTCCTTGATCGCGATCACACAGCTACATGAATTCTATAACCTCCGAGAGCCTTGAGGCTGGCATATATCGACTCGCAAACGGTACTGATACTCACATGTGCGACTGTGATGCCTGCCTTCGGAAGAACAAAGGCAAGCCCAAGCACGTACCCCGAACTACTTACTTCCGGCACAAACCCAACAGAGTCGCTTGACTTTTCCCCCCATCACTTCCTGCACAAACTCCAGCTCCTATACCGGCGCCATCATCTATCAAGCGTCCTCTGGATGCTTCTGATCACCCCGAACAGCAACCCATATCAAAGCACAAGGATGATCGTATTATTGCCATTGATGGCGCAGAAGACGGTGCGTTCATAACCCTGCGATCAATATCAATTTGCTGATATGCATAATAAGATCTTGATATACCTGAGGCTGCTGACAATACTCCAGGTCCTGACGCACTCGATGGAGCTTTTGATCACCTCGAGGACACCAATTTTGGTGATATGGGACCCGAGGACAGGGAGGAGGAAGAGGAAGCTCGTGTCGAGGACATTATACCCGAGAACTTCGATCAAGACATGCCCCCGGATGACGTTGATCCCGAGGGTGCGGACACTGTGTGAACGCATTCCGGCGTTAGGTTCCTTGTTTGTGATTGTTTTGAATCTGCATATCATGCAAACATTGTAAATGACCTTGCTCCGCACGGTAATAAGCAACGCGTCTTCGTGAATCAGAACCAGCTTTAGCCAGCGCTAGCCAAACGTGCAGCTCTAGTACCACGTGATTTTGCCATCTGCCATGCTGGCAGAACGTGGTTCTGGTCACACACAGGGGTGTTTTCAGCTATGCATCTTCACGGGAGCGGCCGCCCGAAAGAAAATCTTGGCCAGTAACTGTGAAAGGATAATTCGTTTTACCCTCTCATTCAAAGGACCTGTACTGACTTTTTCAAGCAAAATAGCTGCACTCCTGCTTCCAATCCACTGGCAGGAGTCAGATCCTGCGAGGGAAGAAAAATGACTAGCCACCATGAAGTCAGGCGCGAAAGTCCTGATGATTGAATCGATATGACGGAATAAGGCTCTCATTAGCAGCCTATATTAATAGTCCGCTCACATTAATCATTACACACTCTCAGCGCTCCCTCTATCATCCCCACTCTATCATCCCCAAGTCCTACTCCTTGAGTGATACGATGAATGCACAGGAATCCAAACCAGTTAGTAGCAATGTGGAGCTTGGTCACAACGAAGCTATGTACTAACCTTCTGAAATGTCTCAGGCTGGTTGGACCCATCACCATCCTCGAAGCAGCATCAGCCATTGGTGAGGCAGGCGCTGGTGTTCAAGTCAGTCCCAACATCTCACATCTTCTAATACATTGGGGTCTCGGTCCAAGTCTTGAAGAACTTGGTGTCAAAATTCAGGCTTTGAGCTTTAAACGATGTGAGTTACATAGCAGCGTTCTGGCACTCTTGCTTCATGTCAATCTCCAGGGTCCAACGATGAGGTCATAGGGTGGATGCCATTTGGAGATGTGATTAATAAGGAATACGGTTCTCCTTTCTACTATCCCCTATGGTCACTTCGTGACCCACCACTACTTCGTGATTTTCAACTACAGTCCTCAAATCTACACCACTCACTTAGCTACTTCACTGAATACATTCAACATATTCCAATATCCTATTCCAAGTGAAACGAAGCAATCTCATAAAGAAATGATAGAGATAGTATTTTCTACGTGACACCAGGAAAAGTCACGGATTAGTGTCACCTGCCGACACTGCCGATGTCGGACATTGAATTCACCGAGAACACACACCTTCGTGATGTTACAAGCTGGGATTCATTGCTATGCCATGAGATCTTGCCGGGACAAGCTAGCAGCATCTACTGACCCTGAGTATGAGTCACGGCACTTGCAGATGTTGCAAATGGCACGCACAAGAATATCACAAGGGCTGCAAAGGCATACAAGGTAAAATCAATGTGGTTTCAAGTCCCTACACTTGAATATTTGAATGCTAGACTCATTTTACAGTCTACACGGCAGACTCTCAAAGATCGCAGCAATGGTCTTCATATGTCTGTGAAGGATTACAGCATCTCACGAGAGATCCTTAACCCACATCCATATTTCACTCAGCAATATCCCCCTTAACATTAATCATTGCTATACACATACAAATCCATATAACCCGGACATACTGTAACTCGCGACATAGTATTAGCATCTAATAATTGCATGGTAAATTCGAGTTTCTATGTTGTTGGGCACGCCGAGCGGACACCGAATTTAGCCAGAGTGACCGTTAGTGACTATATGTGACATCTATGTGACTCATGAGGTTGCGGTGGGTCACGAAGTGACCGTAGGGGATAGTATCTCTTACATATCAATCCTCTCCTACTTCACCCGTTCTTTCTCACGAGGCTTAAACAGCGAGCTGATTTACATCATATGCTCTACGAAGCTACTGAACCACACTGTACCATCCGTGTTTATAGTCGCGTTGTATCGGTGGACTCATCGAAACCCAGTGTGACTCTTGCTTCTGGGGAGGTCGTAACTGCTGACCTACTCATTGGCGCTGACAGAGTCAAAAGTGTTGCACGGGAGTATGTTGTCGGCGGGCCTGATAAACCCAGGGTTACTGGAGATGCTGCTTACAGAGCTACCATCCCAGCTGAGAAACTCCTACAGGACGATGAGCTCAAACCATTAGTGGAGAAAATAGAATTGAATCTATGGATGGGCCCTGGAGGCCACATCGTTGGCTATACTATTGTAAGCTGGTTCGCTTTTTTTTTTGATTCAATTTTCATGTCCTATGGAGAGTAATACTCTATGGAGGACAGTACTATCTGGTCTAAGGGACCCCAGTGTCCCTATCTCAACTCCGTGTGCGTGAATGCCCTGGTGTGAAGCATGCTCCCACCAGTCCGCTGTTCCTGCCGGCCGTTTTAGACGCGCCACACTAATGGAGTGAAATGACTTGGAGTATGCTGACGATGTATGTGAGCTATAGCTGGTTCGCTTAGCACCTGGAACTAATGCAAGAGCTGGTAGAAGGAATTTAATCTCATCATGGTGCACCCTGATGAAGCTCACTCTCTACAGTCTTTTACCTTCTCCAGTAAATATGACCATGGAAGACTTAGTAGCCAGGTTAAAAATAACCTGTACCCATATTGTTGTTTAATTAGACCTGAAGCTGAACGCATCGAGGCGACTATGTACTGCCTTGGAATAGAGCAAACCCCACAAATCCGAATCGTCAATTACAATTTTTGGAAAGTCTCATTGCTACAGGGCGGCACGTTAACGATCTGTCAACTTTTCAACCTCTGCGCTAATAATTTCATACTCCCGGGTCAGAATGAAGCAAGTGCTCATGTGTGGATTGACGTGCGCGTTCCTCTTCCGCGCATCTGCAATGCTACCACCACATCAGTGCATGGTTCTCAACATGGAATACATCGCAACACGCTGGTGAATCTGTCAACGACGGTCTTGTGTGCGTTCAGATCTTGAACAATCACCTGAACTCCAAGTTATTTCCGAAAATTTCGTCCTTTGGATTAGTCCCAAGTGTTATTGCTCTGCAGTCGAGCGTTGAACATATGATAAATTCTGGCCTGGGGAGGAAACAAGATGAGCTCTGGTGCATTGATGGGCGGGCGGTGGGATGGCCCGGGAGCCCATCTACGATAGCCTTAGTTACAAATTTGTAATCATGGACGACCACAGCATTTCCATTCTTTTTCTTTATCATTAATGCTCAACACGATAGTTTTTATACTATAGCTAGGTGACATGATATCAGGTCACTGCCAGTGTATCTCTTACCAGAACGTTAACATCATTCTGTACACTCGTGTATCATATTGTTTCCCTACCAGCATGATCCAAACTTCTCTACTTTCGCCGAAAATAGCTTTGGAACATGTTCGTTTCCATTAGATTCATCAATATCATCAGTGTCAATCGAAGGCAATCATCGTGTGTTTCAATGGACCCAGAGGCGGCCTTAGATGGCTCATACTCGTATACAAGTTTGCACGCAGTCTTGATTCTAGGACAGCGCATCATTTCCTATCTACGCTGATCATGGTGTTCCACCCCCCTCGACTGTTATTATAAGATTCGATCAGACCGAGTTTTGACCGCAGATGACATAGGTTCAAACGTTCATATATCAGCTATGCCATCCATCCGGATTCCGAGGACTTGTGCTCTTGCCTATCAGATCTTCCATACGTCGCTTTCGTTCTTGACCTCAATGTGGTCCTGGACCCACAGCCTAATTTCTGTCTACGGGTCTATGCTTCCGGAATGAGCAGCACCACGTTCCCATTCCATCAACATCCCGACGTTGTGGTAGAGCTGCAAAGACTTCCCTCTCGTCGGAAAGAAGAACTGTCAGAGGTGCCTCTCCAAGCCCTCGTCAGATTCAGGAGTACTACCAGGTTGCGCAACTTGAACTTGTGGGGGACTCAGAGGCATAGCAAGAATCTCTATGAGGACCATAGATGCTCGACTCCAACCTATAGAATGACCTAAAGATTTCCCAGGTTGTATGTAGTCCCGGATACGCTGTTTCTGATAGGGAATCAGTCAGAGATCTCGTCACATGGACTGGAACAAGGTGAACCAACCAAACCTTTCAGTTCGGGGAAACCACCCTCGCTCTCCCTGTCCCACATCAATTGGGGGAGACCTTCGAGGTTGAGCCAGACCCTGAAACGACCCCCAATTTCTTCAGAGTTGAGAGGAATTAGGGATATTGCCTTCAAGGCTGGAAGTGGGAATGTAAGGAACAGCTCTGTGGAAACCCAGGTCGCTCGATGGAGTCTATAAGCAATGAATGAAGTTGAAAGTTAGCAGTACTCATCCCCCTTACCATCGACACTGGATAACAGATAGCACATCAATCACAGTGAGCCGATCAGTACGCTTTCACAACAAGTAGTACCGTAGTACTACTGTGTACTCCGATTCTGTCATCATAGCAGATGATGGAGTTGATAACTTGATATCGATCAGTGATAAGGAAATCACGTGAAAATGCAATCGTTGTTGACGTGCTGTTTGCCAAGTCTACAGCGTCTTTCCGCTCCACCGCCATCTTTAGTTAATGTCACTAGCCCAAAAAACAGACTGCTAGTAGTAGGAACCGATATCAATATCGCACTCAGACATGGCTGAGAGAAAACCGGATGTAATATGGACCGTGCACGGTAAGTCTCAGCCACAAGTATAATCATACTAAGCATCTGTTCACGACGAATAGTTGAAGTCCGACTCTCGACAAGTCATCAGGAAATCATGAGTTCACTTTTCTAGCTTTTTCGGCACTTAATTAAGAGACAAATTACTCATGGTCACTTTTTCACACTTATTTTTCGGATGCAAGAACTTCATGCAATTGAATGATAACATAAGTGAAAAAGTTGGAAAAAAGTGATAAGTTGGAAAAAAGTAAATGGACATAGGAAAAGCAAACGACGAAGAAAAAAGCGAGAGCATTAGCAAACTATTTCAAAGGCATGATGGTCAGCGTATCTGTTCACATAAAAGAGGGTGAATATATCAAGGACGTGGTGGGATTTAATGGCCACAGGGAGCAGTTCAGTACCATACACAGGAATAAGATGTGCAGACCGAAAAATGGTCTCAATATGAATCACCGCAAAGTGCGCGTGGCCATCGATAGAAGATGGCTCCACCATCCATAAGCCTGTCTCGTCATCTGGTGCATTGCCGACTCGGTTGAACCAGCGGACAACTGCGCATGGATAAAATCCACCTCTGAGTTGACACGAAAAAAATGTCAGTACCTGGGCAACATCCATGCCTCGCATTCCCTGAACATTTGGATCAGTAATAACAAACACGCAGTCTCTGCATGCATGCCCATTTCTCCAACTGGGAGACACACGAATGTGCTCGCGTTTCATCCCGCCAATGCCACTCAAGTCGCTTGGCGCGAAGAATGTCGACACTGCGGAATTGAATACTCGAATCCTTCCTTCGTAATGAGGGCAGTCCATAATGCTTTCGGGAATTTCTGCAGCATGCATTTCCGGATACAGTTGTTCGATGAGGAAGTCTCGAACAAGATCAGCCAAGTGTGGGATAGCGAGCTCGTTGGCTAATGCAGGAATGGTCTGGGCGCGCCTTTTCCCTTCTGTTTGTATCAATAATAGTACTTAGTATATTGAGACGCAAATAATAAAAAATTGACTTACGAGATGTTCGGGCCAGTTGAACGTGTGCAAGGACTGAAGTTGGTGCATCAATATCCTCGGAGTCGGCAATAACGTCGATGTCAGGTACACTGGCGCTTTCATGCACAATAGGTAGCTCCTGTTGGTTTGAATTGTGCTCTTCTGCACTGGTGGGCACAGCCTGCGCAGGTACATCTGCTGATGGTTCTAGCAACAAGGATAATGATTGGATGGTAGTAAAGAAGGCAGAAATGAACACGTACCAAGTGCTGCAAGAATAGATGATAGGCAAGTACCTGAGAGCATCCCGCGAGTGCGGAAATCCACGCGTGATGCCATCAATTTGTCTAGACACTGATTGGTCAGGAGCATCTGACCAAGTGCGTTATATCGGCTGGACCGCCTCCAAGGTTCCTTGACAGCTTTAATGTGCTTCGACTCTGTGATCGAAGAGCACAGGCCATTTGGTGCACCAAAGAGCCGAATACAATGGATGTAGTGAGTCATTGAGTGTTGTCGTGGAAGTGAAAATGTTGTTACTGTTCCAGTGGTCTTGAAAATTTCACGGTACTGGTGAAAACGAGCAAGTGCATCATGAATCTCCTCGAGGGACTTCTCCGTGAGTATGTTGCGTCGGACAAGATAACAGAACTGGAGAAATGCGCTGAATGCACGCACGATGTCTCCAGGGACGTGGCCCTCAATCGCAGGCAAGTATATCTTGATACAGTTAGCAATATATCATTACAAGGGTAATTAGGTTTCGACATACCTTCATAAGGGCTTTTGAATCATCACCGGTCCATTGTTTGAAGTGGCGTCCTTGTGGAAATCGGCGCAGGCCAGGGAAAGGAGGAACTGCTGCAATTCTACGAAATATTAAAAGAGAATCAAAAGTATTATTGACTAAACGTACCGTCGGTCAATATCGTCTAGAATGATGTTAGCCCGTGTCTTTCCGTGCTCTTGCAAGAGGTATCTCTCGACCCATTCAACTAAATGATCCTTGAATGACCCCTTGATGATTTGATGGAGAAGGTCGGGTGCAAGTAGCTCGTGGATGTCAGCGCGAGGGAAATCGTTCGTAAATGGCTGCATATGAGTCAGTTCTAAGCATTATTGAACGTGAACAATTAACATACCACAAGGACAGCAATTACACCATACTCTGCCCACAGGGTATCAAAGTCGCACTCCTCGATGAGTGCATCTACGTGAAGTCTTGAGCGAAGGAGACTGGTCTCGTCAAGGGCCTTGGAATGTGAAAGACATCTATTTCAGTATTAGAACAAATACAATAGATCGTTAGAAAATTTACTCACTTAGCGCACCACCTTCGAACTATGCATGCAAGTAATACTTGCTCTTCGTAGTCTGCAATATAAGGCCCAAGTCCATAGATGACACGGCGATAGTGCCCATCCCCAAAACGTGCAACCTCGGGCATTGTCATGCCAGGCTTCAGGCTGTTGAGGATATGTGAGAGTGACGAGTGAAACAATTGGCGGTGAAACCTTCGGAATTCTTTGGTCTCGGCATGCTGTTTGGTTGCTTTGCGAGATGTAAGGACAATAGAATACAGAATCAATGAACACTTACTTTTCGGCATTGCAAAAAACCCCACAACAGCGACAGCATTTCGGTGTGCGCGGCGCACATTGTTCCGAACATTTCCAATAGACACATAGAGAGGATAGTAGTCGTTTTGTCCTGTGGCGACTGAAACAGTTGTTTTGTCGCTCCTGAGAATCACAGGCACGAATGTTGAGCCATGAGTATCAGTATCTTCAGCAATGATGTCCTGTAGATGCGCGTCAAATCTAAAAACAATAAAGAAAGCAAGACACATACTGCTTGTTGGTAAGCCCAATCTCCAGACATAAAGTCTTTCCATTGGCGCTTGTCATTCTCAGTTGCAAACTCACGGTAAGGTCTAAGGTCCATCTCCGCAGCAAAATCTGGGTTAGCGAGCATATTGCGAACGACTTCGCGGGGGTCACGGAACCACACTTCGTGGCTATCTGCCATCCATGGTGCGGCACCTTCCTCTGGAATTTCGCCACTATATTTGACAGTAAATGATTGCCATTTTACATCACCAAGAGGAGTGTTATCGATTGCCTTGTAGACACTGCGGTGATCTGAGAATATGGTTGATTTGCTACCGGCTTGTATAAGCGAAGCCGCCCAGATATTGAGCAAATGGTCAATTGAATGTGCGGGGGTCTGATTTTTCGTGAATAGGTAATCGGCAAGCTCAAACTCTACCCGGCTCTTGTAGGGTGTCCAGTCGTCTGGTGCCTTGTCAGTGAGTGGCGGAGGTGAGGTTCCTGGTGGAAGGAAGTTGCCTTCCAGATCACAAGGTTGAGCTTTGTGCGTTATGAATAAGATATCATTCGAGAGAAATTGAATGAGAAAAAACGTACCAGACAAAAAAGGGTGGTAGTTTCTGTACAGCTGGTTACCAGTACCAAAAAATTCAGCCGTTTGTTGCGCAGGATCACTGTTGTCCATGGTTGCATCATCTCCGAAGTCTATAGTGTCAGGTGGCCCAGGACTTGGTGAAAAAGGCCTGGATGGCTGACTCGATGTAAATTGTTGCGGAAATACAGGGTGCTTAGCGTTCATGTGCTGTGTGTACCCTGACCGATTCTTAAACCACCAGTTGCATCCTGGCTTTGTGCAAGGGATGCAAAGACCGATTGGGTGGCTTGCATGTGAGCTAGTCGGGGACATGAGTTGTTGGAATTTGGAGGTGGGGGCGGGTGCTCGTTGGTAGGATGGCTAGTACCAGTTCCGGATTTCTGCTCTGTAGTTAGCCTGGGGTAGAAGTAACAACGACAAGTACTAACCTGGCGTTGGCAGAGGGTGCTCGTTGGTAGGATAACTAGTGTCAGTCCTGGATTTCTGCTCTGCGGTTAGCCTGGGGTAGAAGCAAGAACGGCAAGTGCTAACCTTGATACTTGAGTTGATAGTATTTGGCGTTGGTGGAGGGTGCTCGTTGGTAGGATAACTAGTGTCAGTCCTGGATTTCTGCTCTGCGGTTAGCCTGGGGTAGAAGCAAGAACGGCAAGTGCTAACCTTGATACTTGAGTTGATAGTATTTGGCGTTGGTGGAGGGTGCTCATTGGTAGAATAGCTAGTGCCAGTTCTGGATTTCTGCTCTGCGGTTAGCCTGGGGTAGAAGCAAGAACGGCAAGTGCTAACCTTGATACTTGAGTTGATAGTATTTGGCATTGGTGGAGGGTGCTCGTTGGTAGAATAGCTAGTGCCAGTTCTGGATTTCTGCTCTGCGGTTAGCCTGGGGTAGAAGCAAGAACGGCAAGTGCTAACCTTGATACTTGAGTTGATAGTATTTGGCGTTGGTGGAGGGTGCTCGTTGGTAGAATAGCTAGTGCCAGTTCTGGATTTCTGCTCTGCGGTTAGCCTGGGGTAGAAGCAAGAACGGCAAGTACTAACCTTATTACTTGAGTTGATAGTATTTGGAGTTGGCGGAAGGTGCTCGTTGGTAGGAAAGCTGGTACCAGTTCTGGATCTCTGCTCGTTAGTAGGATAGCCGGTACCTCCAGTGCAGTTCTGGCAGCCGCACCCTGTTGTCGTTGTGTTGAAGTATAGGCGGACTTAGAAAATAGTGAGGTATTGAGTACTATGTTATGAAGAGTTGTTTGTTTAGGTTTAGTACTTAGAAATTTGCAGTTTGCGACTCTTACCTTTTAGTATCGAGGTCCACGCTCTCTTCTGCTATTTCCCACCTCTCATAACCACTATGGCACCCCCTGTTTCTCCTCGCCGTACACGCCCTGCAAATGCAACTCGACACCCTGGACTTGTGGTTCTTGAAGGTCAAAGGAAGCGACGTACCAAAGCCCAGGTTGCAGAAGACAAAGGCCGTGCTCTTGAAGCCCAGGCCACTAAGGAAGCTGCCCTGCAGCGTGGAATTGATCGAATTGCGGGCATCGAGGCTGCCATGCAGGTGGAGCAGGTGGCTCAAGTGACCGGCAGGGTAAAACCGGTAAAACCTCGCGCTAGACCAGTAAAGAAGAAGGAAAGTCAGCAAGATGAAACTAATGAGCTCACCTTAGACCATCCTTCCATTCCTCCAGCACAAGTCAAAGTTCAAGGCGCAGGCGGTCAGCATCCAGTTGATAGTGTGGGTGGAGGCAATGGCAAGGAGGAGGCTGGAAATGAGGGAGTCAAGACAAAGAAGAAGAAGAAGGTCAAACCTACGGTATCGCGAGAAGCAATAAGTGCGGCCACAAGGCAGATTATTGGTGGCGATCTAGTTCAAGCTGATAGTGACAAGAAAGGAAATCTTAACCCGTCAGTAATCCATCTTCTCACCACAATGCTGTTGATGCTCACAGAGTCTACGCTTCGCTTTATGACCCTTACTTGGGGGCTCAGAAGTAAGAAATACAGCCTGACAGGCAAGATTCATAATTGGCGCACTCACCTTGAACCTGAGCCAAAGGCTGCCGCAAAACCTTCTCCTGTTCCCAGCATTCACACTGAAACTGTTTCTGTCAACTCTCTGGGTATTTCGTCAGCAAAATCAAGCAAAACTGTCGCAACCACAGTCTCACTCGCACAAGATCCACCTCTTTCTTTGACAGACTCATCCGAGACTTCATACATTCCTGCATCGGACAAAGATGGAGACGAAGACATCGAGATCAACACCGATGATGAGGAAGATGACGAAAATGAATTCAAAGAGCATTTGTCATCTCTTGTGGCGAACACAAAAGGGAAGGCCTGGGAGGGGATGCAGGTAAGCATTCGACAACATTGAGTCTGGTATGGTTCAATGTGCATTGACAATTTTAGAGTGTTGTGGCGATCTCTGGTGAGACCGCCGAATGTTCAGATGATAACAGTTCCGAAATACTGCCGGTGTCGACGCCATTCAATTTATTACCCTTCACTCAACAAGCTGAAATAGTGCAATTTGCTCTAGAACAGGCTCAGTCAACTCACACTGGTAGATCCTCAAAGCGGCCAATCGAGGCAGTTGACTTTATTACCTCATCTGATGAGGACCCATATGCCACTGACGAGGATAATGCAGACACGCCTCCTGAGGTTAAGCCAGCACGGGTCACTTCAAAGGTAGGTTTTTTTTTCAAGTTCAATATCTAATTATATTGATACTGAGGTGCGCAATAGACTAGTGTAACGGTCTGCGAGAACACGAACCCGCCCAAGAAAATCAAGTTGGAGCCAGCTTCCAAGATTATAGATGCTCCGGTATCGCCTGAGCCCAGTGTAATGTCCGCTGACATGATGACGAAGCCGAAAAGCGGAAACCAGTGGAGAAACACTGGTCTTCCCCCACTTATGCTGGAGGATGGTATATGGCGAAGGTTTTTTATCCCCACTGTCTTTCTGTGGGCAGGCGCTCAGCCTAATTTCTGGTCCATTGAGACCGAGAAACTACTCCCAGCACTCCAGGCTATCTTTGATGTTGCTTATCCAGGAACGAGTCATAACGTTCAACCGCGAGGCCCTATCATTGGTCTGGTAAGTCTTCTATTTCTTACCTTCATACTAATATTCCTAACTATGACCCATCTCTGATTAAAGGTCAATCAGCGCATTTGCTCCTGGCGCAGTAATTTCGGATCGACGGCTATCGCCCTTGTTGCAAATTTTCTCGCTACCTCAAAAGATAATGAGGACGAGGATGAGGACGCTAAATTTGAACAGACACTGGCAGCCGAACTTCTTAAGGAGTGGGCCTTCCTCTACGAGGATCCAGAGGTTCGCGACCCAGGTCAGATTTACCGGTCTGAATTTATGTTGGAAATGATCGAGGCTGCTCATCTCAATGCAATTGCTGGGTTCCTCGACGTGCCTGCAATCAACACGGATGATCTGCAATTGAAGGGTATGCAGGCCGTGATTGCAGCATGTGCTGCCTCAGTAGGTCCTATTAAAATATTCTAACTCTGACTAACCATTCATTTTCATAGCTCGAACGCGCTCTCAACTTTGTTGCAAAGTCCAAGGCTCTCGATGATGACCAAAGCATAGTCGCCAGCAGTGCGAAGGGCAGTACTAAGTCTCACAGAATGCCTTCAAAACGCAATAAATTCAGTAACAAAGATGTTGGCGCGCCGGCGTTTTCAGAGGCAAATTGTGGATTGGCGACAACTGAATATTACCAATCACTCGCGAGGCGGGGGCCGAAATATACAATGGACACCATCGCCATGGTGCGGCAGCGCCAGGAGACAATCCAGAAGCTCAAGGATGCTCCTGCTGAGGACCTGAAACCCAAGGGTGGGCGTGCCCTGCTTTGTATGTATTTTTCTCTCGTCGCGTGCTCTACCACTACTAACTTATCTGACATCGGCAGAATATTGGCTGTTTGCTCCATTCCATGCTCTCTGCGCTTACCCAGTACCATTTACACACTGATACATCCCCGCTGCAATCCCCCCGCCCCTACTCCAATCATTTAAGCCATATTAGTACCTACAAATTTACACATCCAGCGAGCTTCCTACATTCTTCTGGACTACTTTTTAGTTGCTTTTCATGCTTTTGGACTCCTTTTTTTGACGTGGTCAACTTTTAATGCTCAGTATCGTGCTTTTTTCAATCCGTCCCACAAAAAATAAGTGTGAAAAAGTTGGGAATAAGTAGAATTTGAGTAGTGAGATCTACTGAAAAAAGTCGGTTCTACTTTTTTGACTTTGTGTGACGGTGCTCGCTATGTCATGTGAAAAGTGGTACATAAGTGGGTCAAAAGTGATCTCATGATTTCCTGATGAAAATCTAGACGACGTGTGGACGTCATCCAAGGTCTCGTCCGAGATTTTGTTACCAACAATTACGATCGAATCCAGCTCCCATCCGTCCTCGATGGATGGGAAGCAGACCCGACCCTTGCTTCATCGGTGGACCGAATCGCAGTATCAGAATCTTCATGTCCATCGATCACATTACACCTCAAAGAAGTGTCACTGGAAATTCATGTTTACCAACTACATGAAACCGATGTGGTTGAAGAATATGCTAATGGAACACCAGGTAGAGATGGTGAAGAGAACGTGCTTGCTGCGAGCGTATGCGAACTTCCATGCAAGCCATGGGAGGGATTGTGGGATGGCTTGATATATTCGGATAACATCAAGCTGAAACTACTCGATTACATTCACGCAACTTTTGTTTTGAGTGACGCTGGTGTCGACTGTGGGTGAGGCAATTAGGCGACTGTGATGTATGCTGACCCTATTCCAGCTAACCTGGTGACATGGAACCGTTTGGTCCTGCTACATGGGCCTCCCGGGACAGGCAAGACATCACTATGTCGAGCACTTGCTCAAAAATTATCCATACGATTATCTCATCGGTAAGTCTGATATGCGCTATCCTTGTCCTTTACACACTTCACATTTCTCGCAACAAACAGATACTCTCAGTCACGTCTCCTAGAGATCAATTCTCACTCCCTGTTTTCTCGTTGGTTCTCGGAGTCAGGAAAGCTTGTACAGCGTCTGTTCAGCAACATCATGGAGATGGTGGAAGACGAAGACTGCTTCGTTGTTGTGCTGATAGGTAAATCTGGTACACGTATAGACCGTTGTGTTCTCCGCTTATAGTGCTCTAGATGAAGTGGAGTCTCTTACTGCGGCCAGGGCTGGCGCCATGGCAGGCACAGAGCCATCGGATGGGTTGAGGGTATGTCTGCAAGTGTCTCGTGACGTGACTTCTTCACGACGTGCATAGGTGGTCAATGCTCTCCTCACGCAACTGGACAAGCTAAAGTACCAGAAGAACGTCCTGGTGATGTGCACGAGTAACCTCGTAAAAGCCATAGGTAAGGATGAGAGAGGCCATGCATACGAAATGTCTGATTACCTTGCCAAGATTCAGCCTTCGTTGATCGAGTAGATATCATCCAATACGTCGATTTACCCCCTCGCGAAGCCATCTATGAGATTCTTCGCAGCTCTCTGTGCGAATTCATAAAAAAAGGAATCCTGCAGGAGACGGTGAGCTGACCATGAACTTGATCTCGTCATTGATCTTCTTGTTAGTGATACCTCTTAGACAGTACCAGCGCTTGAGCTAGCACTGTACATGGAAGAGAACAGCAAGAATCGCTCCAGCGCAAGTGATACTATGTTGCCTTATTCACCGAAGGACCTTCCGTCCACTTTACTGGCTCTTGCTGATAAATGCAGAGTAGGTCCAATCATTCTCCTCGATGTTTGTGGTTCAGAAACGCCCACAGGCACAGCAACTTTCAGGACGCGCCCTTCGGCGTTTGCCTGTTCTTGCGCTTGCGAGATACGTTGGCATCGGTGTTAGTGGATCGTCGACCATCGGCAATCTCGACAACTCCCGGTTCCAAACCGACATACACTTATGGCTGGACGCGATGGAGAATGTCCTCGATGGTCTAGCTGCAGATCACAGGGACATTTTGTAGTCGAAATCCCGTTCTCATGTTTTGCATCACATTGTTGTTGTTTTCTTGGACTCTGCCCCATATCCCAACATGTATGATACCTGCAGCCACAATCAATCCACGTGTATCAACGCCATCCAAGTTGCAGTGAACCCACATGAATTTAGTACCCTGACATAAATGTATCGCAAAATGTGGTATAGAAGACCAGATGGTGACGACATCGGACAGTCACTTGGTCAAATCAACTCATCGATAACGGGTCGACTAAAGACACTCAATCAGTCACATTAAGAGATCATCCAGGGAATCACCTACAGAACTTGTCAGAAAAATCTAATTTTGGTTGGGATTGTAAAACTACCATTAGAGTATATATTTTAGTAGTGGGATTCAATCCCGCGTCTGGAGCCCTTTGTTGCATCAAAATTCGTGTTTCACTCAATGAAAATTTGACAGGCCCAGATAGCTCTATAACACAACCAATCCTTTCATCTTCTTCCAGATGAGAGCCGCAGCTTCCTTTCTCTCTCTTACAGCACCTCCTGCTTCGAGGATACTTTTGTTCTCAACCGCCCGACATGAAAGGTAGGGCATGACCTAGACATGACAGTGTGGTTAGAATCATCCTTGAATCCACAAACAAGAATAGCACAGTAAATCGTGTATTGATGGGGAAAAGTCAATCCTGAAGGGAATAGAGTAAGAAATAAATAACAAATACTCGCCTGTAGTAGTGTGCCGAACGGGACATACTTGATCACACATGGCCTTTCACACTGCGTCCGCCCGACGAAGTAATTCGTCAGCGCATCTGACATCCCTGTATATCAGACAATGAGTTCATGCAACGTACGGCTGCCCAATTGCAATCCTCTCCTCAACTTTAAGCGGGATCCACACCGCATCTTCTTTCACCTTATCGATGTCAACACGCTCGACGACTCCTAGGCCCTTCTTAACAAGTTCCTCGAAGATGAACTTGCACGAGGTCCAGTTATGCGTGCCAAAAAAGACACCAATGCTTCAAGTTGGTGCACCGAATTGGCTGGAGCAGTGAACGTCTTGGGAGATTGCATCGATCAACATGGTTATGCAGTCGTAATAACACTGGTCCGTCGCATCCTTCGAGGGTTGAACAGGGGGTTCAGGGTCTGGAGATATGGAGAGCGAGGGTGAGTGATCTGATGAATAGGATCCGATTACAGAGCCAGCCATCTATCTGAGTTGTTAGCTATAGTCCCCTACAATGGAATTTATAGGAGGCAAAACTAACAACTCATATAGATAGACTGAGTTCCTGGGCAGGAACAAATTTCTCTTGGGCTGGGATGAATTGATAGGGATGGTGATGGGGAGAGAGTACGGGTTGCGGAGGGAGGCCGATTGGGGCGGTTGGGACATTGACATGGGTTTGCATGCATGTGAGGAAGGTATGCAGAACAAATTTAAATTTGCAGGAGGTGTGAGGAAGGGTGATGGCTGTGGTTGGCCCAAGGATTGCTGTGAGTGAGATGCTAGTAGGACAGGTGGTGGATGTGTGCTGGGCGTCATACTAGGTGCGAGAGGTGTTGTTGAGGTTTGAGACATACAGTGGACGGGGGTTTGAGGTGGTGGTTGAGATACGGTAGGAGGAGGCACCGATGCTGGAACAATGAGTACTGAAGCGACGGTAGAAGACCCGGCGCCGGTTTGGGAGGTAGCATTCTGAAGGGTCTTTTGATTTACCTAGTGAGGGCAATACGTATTAACGAGGAAATCACCGAGAACACAAGTACACGAGAAGAGGAAGAGGGACAGGCCCAGGTATAGTCGTCACCAGCTCAGCTCAAAATGCACCCGCGTCCTAGTAGACAAACGTTGTAGACCCATCAACTAGGCATCGAGGCCCTGTCATCAATGTCTAGACCACGACTAGCACATTGCAAACAAACGATTTATCTCCACGGGGAGCATATTTCGAAAGTACACAGAAGAGAAGGAAAACCAACGAGGATCAGAAACGGGACATAATAAAAACAAATAAAGCAACAAACGACACTCACCTCCCTCCCCTAAAAAATACTGTATCCACCCCTGCATCAAGGCATCTTGCTGTGCCATCCTTTTTTGAAAATTGACCGTCTCAACAAGCACGTCCCCGTACTGACGCTCCAACACCCTAATCTGCTCTTCAGCTCTCATGACTTGATTCCTCAAAGTCTCATTTGTAGCGAATAGATTATCATTCTGAGCCTGTAAAGACGTGTGCGACACCAGTAAAGAATCCGTCTGTCCTCGTAGCGTCTCGTGGGATGATAAAAGTGTATCATGCGACGAGAACAGCGATTGGTACGAGTTTTGCAGGACGCCGATGTAGGATTGCACAGCTGCTAGTTCGGTGGTGCTAGTTTCGCCTGGGACGTAGCTGCCGGAGCTTGCTCCTCTGTCGCCATTGTGACCTCCGTGAGAGGAGGAAGGGAGGGATTTACGCGCTGCGGGGACTTTGCGCTTTATATTTTCGAGGGCATCACGCCGGTCAGCATGGAAATCGGGATGTCGGAATGTCCAGCTGTGTTGGGCGTCATCGGATGTTTTGACCTGATACGGAAAGATTAGTATATTGGGTGACGGTGGCACGGAATAAAGTCGAGGAGGTAAGATAGGTAAGGAGGTAGTAAGTACGGCCTGAAGGAATGTAAAACGTTTGACGCTGCCTTTACAGAAATGAAGACGGACCCAAGGTGATTCTGCCAGGTCATGATGGAATGCCAAGAACCCCTGTGGCGAGGACGAATTACGAAAGGAGTATATCTCAGCGGTGGCAATGCACCAAAAATCGTCAAACCTCGTCAACAAGCATCTGAGATAGACGTAGAAGTCTCGGATCGAACCGAAGATCGACGGGAAAGGCCGAGAGGAGGACGGGGGATTCCTGTGGTGCGGATCGCTGAGATAATAGAGAGGATTGGATTGCCTTTGATAGGCAATATGGGGGTATGTAAGAAGTCGCGTGATGAGGGATAATGGAGAACTCGAGGTGTAGTGGGAAGGTGAATAAACATAAAAGGAACGGTGTTAGGGGGAAAGGTGAAAGGACTGAAAGGAAGAATTTCGAGATCCGGAGTAAACTGGACTCACTTTATGAAAATCATATTTGTTGAGTTGTCTTACGAAGGAAGCAAAATTTGAATGCTTGAACATGCGTGGGAGGATAGATTTTGTAAATTCATTCACGTCCTGAGGGAAGATCGAACGGAATATCAGTGAAAGTACCGATGATTGGAAGAGAATACGAACCTTTACGACGAAGCAGTCGCCTTGTGGGCCCCATGACACGACATGAGAGAAGGTATGATCTTCTAACATTCTGTAGGGGGAGTTGAAATGAGAATTGTGATGATGATGGTGGTGATGAAGGAAGAAGAGAAGATGTACTTGAATAGCTTTTTGACGAAATCGCTTGTTGCTGGCATAGTATCTTCCTGTTCTTTGAGTGGCGGGACTGAGTGAATCTGGTAAGTGGGTTCTCTCTTCATCTGCCTCATCTCTCGCTGGGCATAGATTGGTACATCTTCTCTTGAATTTGAAGTGCGATGGATTGATGATGATGGACCCCAAGAGACTGGAGAAGGGTGGCGATAGGGCGAAGAGTTCATTGCAGCCATAGGAGGAAGGGTTGTGACTGATGCACGCTGAGGTAGATTTATAGCAGGCAACTGAACTTGGGGTGGTGGTAGCTGATGTGAAGCAAATAAACGAATTGAAGAGTAAGGAGGACCTGTAGTAGTGGTGTGGTGGTCCATGTGCATGGCTGTATAGCGTATAGCAAGTGACTAGTAATCGCTAACACCACGTTCCCATACTACTTACCATCCAGTGTGTGCAAACACGTTTATCACATTTAATTCGAACCCTTGTATTTTGGCTCTGTATTTTGTTGTCTATTGCCTCGCGCTGTTGACACACACTGACCTGCGAGGTTCAGCGAATCCGAGCTCGATAAGGCGATTGATCGAGATCACGTGCGCTTACGCGGCCTTTTGGCTGAGCGCTGTAAATTTCTCGAGATAAGTATCTAGTGCATCCAAAAGTCTTTGTACTGAGTGTTTTGCAACACGTCTGCGCTTGCCACGACCCTCAGATTCAACCTCCAAGTTCTTAAACCCATCAGCCATAGATTGAAGATGCGGTGGCCGTTGAAAATGTAGGAACTGATTGCGAAACAAAATCTGTGGGGAACTGGACCATAGGGAACTCTTGAGAAAAGATGATACTGGTAGTCGACAAATCGGTTTCTAGATTTGCGGGGAGGTTGAAGTCGAGCAGCTGAGTGACTGAGAGGGTATGCAAAGGAATAATTGCACAATACTTCGTAGGAACACATAGGAGAGTAGATAGTATTTCGCCGTGACTCGTTTCTGACTCCGAGTCACTGGCAGAGGCATTGTATGAACTGGGCATGGTGTTGAAGGGCTTTCAAGTTGATGGAGATTGTTTTAGAACTCACCGTCCGAGAGCTCACTGATGGATGCCTTAGTACCGAACATTGGAGGATCCATGTTGACTGACAGATGCGAAAATACGACTCGTAAGTGCTCCACGCCGGTGAGCGCGAGCCTGAGGATCATTTTGCCATATCCATGTTGCTGCGGGCACTGACAGCGGCTGGTAGTAGGTCGAAGCTACTTCTGAGGTGTCGCAGGTCACACGCGTCTTCGAAGCTTCGAAGCTAAGGCTCAGTTGGTCACATGTCACACCCGGATTGCCGTATGTTGATGGCGTCACGTGATCGTTGAATCCAAATTTTCACACTGGTTGGTTGCCTCTTTCAAGTTAGCTAGTACCATGGGGCGCCCGCTCACACCAGATGGCCGATGCACGCACGACAGCTGCTGCTTCAGACGGGGATCACGAGTGCTCGATGCGTCGGGTGCTCTATGGGCACCCTGCATAGGCTGATGCTCTCGCACTCGCCCCCAGAGAAGCAGGGCAGTTGGCTGCTCTGGCAATCATGGTCACTGATGTTGTTGCCACAATGGTGCTAACTCTAAGCCCGCCGCAACTACTAGCATTATGCAAACTGCAGCTCACCTCCGCTTGGCAACCAGACAGAAGAAGAAGTCGATGATTACTCTGTCTCCGAGCGATGACCCAGATCCAGACAGATTTGTTAACTTCAGCTTACTATCGCACCTGGCCGTCTGCTTGCGCGACAGGGTGCCTCGTGGCACCCATGTGAAAAGCAGCATCCCTTATCCTCGCACATTCACTGGGAAGGACGTCGTAAGTCTGCCGTGAGGATTCTCTGGCAATATTTGACACAATGCCAGGGTTTCAGTCCACCATTCAGAGCCACATCCAACGTGAACTGCTGATCAATCATGGTGTTTCGACCAACGATCGCCATGCTATGCGTCGAGTTGCAATTAGGTCGATCCACGTTATTCGGTTGCTTGTCCAAGTCAAGTACATTTCTGTTATCCCATAGTTGTGAGTTTGAGCTAACGTTTCTATAGCAAACTGGTGGGATTGTCGATTTAGGCCTCGTAATAGCCGAGCCAGAAGTACATCACGTAAGTTACCACTCACGTTTGATTGATTGAATTTAATATCGACCGCTGTCTCTACAACAGCAAATCGACGACTGGGTTGATCCCGGCATCCCTTCGCACTCTTCCAGAACGTGAGGTTCATCGTCAAACGTGAGCATCTTGGTGCACTCTGTTAGGTGCTGTATTGAAGATCACACTAGCATTATTTATAAAAATATCACTCAGGAAGAGCAATACATCCAAGACCTGGACGCTGTGGAGGCAGTTAGTGCCTTGTATTACTTGATAGTTCTAATCCACCTAATTTCGTCGTTTTAGCATTTTAGCAGTTCATTCGGCCACTGATGAAAGCAAGTCCCCCTGCCTTGCTAGCTAACAAGCTAGACGAGTTTGTTGAAGTGGTTTTTGGAACCATCCTGGATCTTCGGGGAATGCAGCAGGCGCCTGGTAGAAGCCATGTATGTCCGGCAGCGTGAACAAGCAGCGATCATCCAAAGGATCGGATATATGTCTTTGGAGGCCACGAGAGAGTTCCAGTTCACATATCTGACATATGTCGGACATCTGCCCCTCGCAGAAAAGCGCTTCAAAGACGAGATCGAGTCCAACGCGGACCTTCGATTGTTCCATGAGGTATGATATTTTGTCTGAAAATCAGAAGTTGTTGCTGAACTGTTTTGTAGGAGTGCTCGTGACAATCCAAGCAACAGGAAGCTCATTGACTGGACTTGAAACACTTCTTATCGCGACCTGCTGACACGCCATGGGAGATCCCCTGGCCATGCGGGCCAAATACGTGTTGAGCAAAGCTTCTTACCCAGGGGACCAGAACCCCGGGACACCCCAACCGGACTGCTTCACGGTATATCGAGTTTCTGACGAAGAACACGTCGTCATCGATCAAGAACACCGGAGAGATCCGGAGATCACAGTACTCGCCTCATTGCTAATGAATCCGCGATTCAAACTTGCCAATTGGTACACACGTCGACTTGGTATGCTTCGAGGTCTGGATCCCGCCACCATTAGACGATGGGGAAAGAACTGGGGAAGGAAGACACTCACCATGCAAATGCCTCTCACCATGTGAGTAGAGCAGTTGCTGGCTCGGAGAAGATGTCGTCCTGAGAACCCCTCAAATCACTGGGGAACGAATCGTTTTGAGTGCACTCGTCTGCTAGATGGAAGGTACAAGGTCAGAGACCACACGCGGGACTTCAACACTGAGGTACCCACAAGTCTGCTATTGAACGAAAGATTTCAATTAGCTAAATGGTATAAAAAGCGACTGCAACGCGTTCACGATGAACTTCACGACCGGTTAAATGGGAGCGAACATGAACACAACATTTTGAGGGCGTTAGATAGCTATGCGCTGTCTCCGCTAGAGTGTCAGCTGGAAGAAATAGCCCAGAACCTGTACACACCCTTACCTGATGTACGGTTCTTGTGCGGTGAATCGGGTCTGCAGGCCATTGAGCTGAACGGGCAGCAAATTTCCGCTGGTACATATCCTGCGTTACAAAGGGGGTCAGCGACTACCAAAGACTTCAAGCAACTCATGCCAAAACCTGTGGTGGTCGTAGTTCACATCAATGGCCGGGCGCTGATCAACTCTGGATCACTGTCTGTTCTCATGTCAGTGACTCTTGCAGAACAGCTGAAGGTACCACGCCATGGACTTACCAAACCCATTGTGGTCCAGCTTGCTGTCCAGGGATCCAGGTCGAAGGTCAATTTCGGTACCAGGGTCTGCATGGAGTACCAGACCATCAAGGAGGACTGATACTTCGACATGATAAACTTGCAGAATTACGATCTGGTATTGGAAACCCCATTCCTATATATCAGCATAAAGTGATGTTAGGATTAAACCCACCTCAGGTGGTTATCAGTAGTGCGATGCCTCTCCCCATGAAGGGGAACGAGGTGACCACTTTGGAACCTCAAGCAGCTGGGATCCACGAGGAAAGCCTCGGAAAGGTTTGAGATCATCTGCAGGACCTGGCTCAACCTTTGTGTGCCAAAGCTAGTGAAATGGGTTTACCTCCTTTAAGAGCCATTAATCACACTATACCTTTGATAGACAAAACAAAAATCTATCCCTGGCGACCATTGCGATGTCCTGAACCATTAAGACCGTTAAGACCCCCGTGGGCCGAGAAACGATGGTCGTATCGCGATGGCAGGTGACCAGTGCAGGAAACACCGTGCCGATGTTATTTATTCGAAAGCCCGGGTCCAATAGGTTATGCACTGTCGTAGACTTGAGAGAACGAAACAAGAACACTCAGAAATTAATGTCCCCCTTACCTGATATGGAGGGTATACTGCGACGAGTAGCGCAGAAACCTTATCGAACTCTGATGGATGTTCAGGACGCCTATGAACAGATTTAGGTGGTATCCGAGCACGTACCTCGTATTGCTATGACCACTCCTGATGGTAATATGGTAGGTCACGTCTTACAACAAGGGGACCGTAACACACCTGCCACATATCAGGCGGTTATGAACTACCTGTTTGGTGAATACCTGGGAAATTGGATGGACGTCTATTTAGACGACATAATCATCTATTCTGACACCTTACACGAGCATATAGAGCACGTCAAAACGGTGCTAAGAATCCTAGAAAGGGAAAAACCGTAAATAAGCGAGAAAAAAGCTGTAGTTCCTGTGCAAAGAAGTCAGGATCCTTGGTCGTATCGTTGATGACAACGGCACATGAATGGACCCCGAGAGGGTGGATCGTGTATTGAACTGTAAAGTCCCTATGAATCGAGACCTTTATCGAGGGTTCATCGGGTCAGTGGGATACCTGGCAGATGACATCTATAAGGTGCGAATACCATTAGGGGTGTTGTCTGAGATAACGGGAGACGCCATACCTGTCAGGTGGGACCTCACCCAGCAGCAAGCCTTTGACGAGGTAAAACAGTATGTGGCTACTTGTAAGCCCCACTGTAGGGTGCCCCTTAAGTGTGGTAAAGGTGCACCCCCCATTTTCGTGATGACGGATACCTGTTTGGGCGGAATAGGTGAGGTTGTGGCACAGGGGGAGGACTGGAAGACCGCTAAGGTCGCAGCGTTCTTCTCAGCCAAACTCTCATCCGCTCAATGAAACTATGCTGTCCATCTCGGATGTACACATTTGATGCGCCTGGAACTGTCCATGCCCGGACCGAACATATGGAGTTTCACGCATTGGAGGGACTGCCCAGCTCGTTAGCTCACCTCATATCCATGCCTCTCATGGTGGGAGGTGAGGCATTGGCGATGACAGCCCGACAAAGTGCTAGGGTCGCGGCACACCCAGCAGTTATACCAGCTTAGTTGCCTGCATCTCGTCGAGTCGCCCCGTCCAAAGACGCCAAACGGTCTGGCCATGTACCCCCGGTAGAACAACCAGGGCCGGCTGGCCAAGTTCCATCCGGGACACCTGGCCGTGGTGATCCAACCATCGAGAACCCTGCAATGACTAGTCGCAGCGAGCGACGGAAAAAGACGAAGGAGCTTCCCGCGGAGATGGGGAGGCCCAAAACTGCCGCTGAATTCGCCAGACAGGTGCGCGATCATTTTGTTCTGCATGGCCCTGGTGAACGAAAGAAGGGGGGAGAGGAAGATAGTACTCACCTTCCTGATACAATGAAAGAACACACCAGTCAGCAAGCGCCTGATGGAGAGTGTGAGGAGGAACGGTTCATTCCACTCGCCCAACTCCCAGCATATTCAGACCAGGACAAAGAAAAACCCTGGACGAGATCAGGGGTCAATATCACCTCGACCCATTCTTTCAAAGGTGATGGACTCACCGAAACACTTCCATAACTTCGAATTCGATAATGGGGTCATCCGTATCCGGCTGAACGACCGGACTCTGCTGTGTATACCCACATCAGGGAAACGTAATTCGCTACAGAGTGCTACAGAGCGTTCTGTAGCACTCTGTAGCACAATCAAACCCCCTGATGCAATATAAAGGTGGAAGGAAGATAGCGATTTTATTCTCGCCACTAACCCATATTCATAGAACGTCCCACAATCACCACCAAGTCCGAAAAGTTTCGCTCGGTCAGCAATCTCTTTCCCTTTCCCTCAACATATTCCACAGGTTTGTTCAACAAAACTTGGTTGCGCAACCAGGTGATGCCTCAGGTACGCCACAACGCCCGCAGTCGCCCATATATTCACATTGGCCTATAAATTTGCTGCCATTTTCCACGTTCAGCAGCGCCTCCAACTGAGGCGACGGCGCGAACGAGCCGTCATAGCCCTGCAGCTGGATAAGAGTGTACATTTACTCAGGCATGAGTAATTGATGAGAGTCGGAGACTACTGCATGTCCTCCGAAGCGTGTTATGGGTTGAATCGAAGACTGGGGATGGGATGTGCTGGTTGAATCTTCTGAAGGACGTAGTGGGCTGGACGGCCGATAATGGGTCTATTGAGAGTTAATGGAAGAGCCTTCCAATGAAGTAAATGTAGAGAACGTATCTGTGCTTATAAGTTATCGTGATGAAACGGGCGTGCGCGCTGACTAGATAGCGAGCTCGAACGTGTCTGTGCTGCGAAATAGAATATATGCTAGGAAGCAAGTTTTGGTGTCTCGCATCAGTGAACCAGTGAAAATATTGAAAGATCTTAGTTGACTATAGCTAACAGTCGCAACAATCTCCGTAAATCTGGTGGGGGTGGGGGTTGTAGATAACTGAAATGATATACTTGATCATGCGAAGGGGAGAGAAGTGTAGGAATGCATTAATATTTTCAACGAGGCGGCTTCTGAGTGTCAAGTGACAGCTACACTGTTTGAATGAAAGGATGAAGATATCGAGGTTCGTTCGTAGTGGCATCGACATCGCGGCAAGTGCAGAAGGTATGAGTAAGACTTGGACAAATTGAGGAGTATGGCTGGTTCGCAGCTCTCTTCCGCCGCAACAGATCACCACCAGACAATTCGTTAGAAAGATCCGTCATCGCGCCCACAGCTCTTTCAAGGCATCAAGGTTGCTGTGCAGGATCTAACCACGTGACCCACCTGCGCGCCTTAGAGTCAAGGTTTGTTCTGCCAATAGTAGTCAGTTGTAAATTGAGCTGGCAGCCCGAGCGGCACAGTCGCGACGGTGAGTCATGTTTATGCTTTCGCTTTAGTATCATATTTGATGGTGTGATACCTACTTCGGAATCAATCAGTACAGTTGTTTTTAGACAAAGTTTCGTACTGCTCGACCAATGTAGATAAATTTATCTGAAAATGATTGACGTGCCTAGTCTTGCTCGTGGCCCACTAAGCTCGAGGTCGAATAGCACAGAACTCGGGAGTGGTTCTCTTCATCGAGTGAGTGTTGGATGAGGTGCAAGGGCGGGCGACACATCTGTGAACCTGTGAATGTATGAGATTGGTATTGATGACGATAAAATGGAAGAGCAACTTGCAGGTGTGAAAAGGAGGGGCCCGGAGGACACAAAAATGGATTGCAAGTAGGCAGCACAACATGAGAGGTTGGACAACATTGATACCGAGACGCCAGCTATATATGTTAGAGATAAGCATGATCCCAGCACGGGATGTGCCTGTAAGACGTTTATACCATTGAGTATGAGATATGTTCATAGAGAGAGAGAGAGAGAGAGAGAGAGATGTTGGTGGCAGACCTCCATATCCGAAACAATACCATGTTCAGGCTATTCCGCCGGAGGTTTTCGTTCTTCAATTTCATGCAGAGCCTCTTGAGGTATCGCGTCGCCTGCGAGATGCGTTAAAATGCCAGAGTTGAGGTATGATGAGATTGGCAGCTCGATGAATTCATGTAATTCTGAGGCAGACGACGATTCAATAGCCTGCAACGTGATGATAAGGAAAGCCTTCCCTCGACGTCTGCTGTTACCAGACTACACATTTGGTATACGTCAGTACCGACCCTACCTGGGCAACGTTTATCCCGAAGACGTCGATCACTGCGAGAAGAGTAACGGGTCAGTATGAGGTATCTTGTTAAGCTGATGACCAATTTCAATGGAGGTTTCAAAGCAAAAATACAACAACAAACCTGGGCGCTTGACTTCACGAGCGCTCGAAGGCAGCAAAGTGGCCGCAACGAAAAACACAGCAATACTACTAAACAAGCATGAGCCATATCCCCGAAGATGATATTTATGTACTGATCAAAGTGCGGTTCAAGGACGGAAACGATGACAATATTAGAACCCATCACGTTGGACAGCGTAATGACAACTGGACCTCCAGTCAGTTTCCGTGAACGAAGGTTAAACGAAAATTCTCACCATCTCAAATTGACGCATAGTCAGACTGGTTACAAGTCTATATTTAGGCATCAAAGTCGAGTCGAAACGGTGCCTAATTTTAGATCTATAGCATGTGATACTACTACTGCGAACTCGGCATCAGGCATTTGACCACAGTTTGACAAAGA